>APFE030845633.1:16653-52130 GCA_000404065.3 Pinus taeda
CAGATATGAGGTTCTTCCTCATCCCTGGCACATAAAGAACCTCTGTCACTTTCAAGGGAGGTTTGGACTCCCTCTGAAATGTCAGTGGCCCCACCCCGACTGCTCTAACAACTCTGTCATCACCGAGTACTACCTCTACATCAGTGTCACTCTCTGAAAGCTCTGAGAAGTACTCACGGACTCCTATCATATGACGTGAAGCCCCACTGTCTAAATACCAGATACCTGTAGATGCTCCGCTAATCGAGGAAAAGCCTGCTCCCTCTGAATCTGTATGGCAGGTGATCCTGCACTAGAGGACTCACACATAGTGAATGCAAACTCCCGGTCAAAATGACCTGCAAAGTCCTCAATCTCTGCTGATGTTTCCAAACTCTGGTCCTTCCCCTTCTTCTTCTTCTTCTCCGGACACACAACTGCATAGTGTCCCATCTTTTGACAATTCCAACATTTCACCTTGGAATAGTCCTTCTGTGTGTTTACCTGTTTACCTTTACCTTTGCCTTTTCCCCCACCACTGCTTGTGGAAGCCTGCTTCTTCCCTTTGCCTTTCTTGCCTCCTGCCATCAGTGCTACATCCTCATCCTGCTCAACTGGCTTGGCTGCCCCAAGCTGACCTTTCCTGATCTCTGTCTGAATGCAATCATCCCAAAACCTCTCCCATGTGGGAAGGGTCTCACGTGCACAAACCCCATCAGCAAAGTTCATCCATGAACGGGGGAGGCCATTTACCGCAATCCGCACCAACTCAGTGGGTGGAATGGCCTCTCCAATCGCTACCAACTCATCTCTCACATTAGTAATCTTAGTGAGATATCCAGCTACACTATCATTGCCATCTTAATGTTCTTCAGCTTCTCCTTCAGGACCATTTTCCGGTTCTCATTGGTACTCTGGTAGAGATTGGACAATGCTGTCCACATCTCATGGGCATTGCTCTTTCCTCTCACATGAGGAATGCAATGGTCTTTGATTCCGTCTAGAATTAGCCTCTTACCCTTGTTGTTCTTTTTATTATAAGCAGCCAACTGAGTAGCATCAGTAGGCACAACAACAGGGGTCTGTGTGGTATGCACCATGATATCCCAGACTTCTGCCTCCTCAAAGATACTCTGCATTCTCTCCTTCCAAACGCTGTAATTTGTATGCCCATCCAACCTATCCTCCACCCTCAATCCCAATGACATCCTGCTGTCCTAAAACTGAAAATAGCACTGCTGTAGTAAAGATAAAACCTGTTGTTTATGAAAATCAGCTTGCTGGAATTTTCTGAGTGAAAAATCAGCAGCTGTAATTTTTCTCTTTTGCTGTCCCAAACTGCCCTTCAGCACTCAAGCTCTGATACCATGTTAAAATTTCTGTTTTCTCACCCCGGTTTTCAGTTTCTCCTTATTTCTCCCATGTAGTTAAATGCCCTTTCCCATAACCATACATTCAACAAGCTGGAAAAAATAAATTTTGCTGAAAACACAAATTCTGGAAAAATTTACAGAATGCTGGAAATTGCAGAAATAAAAATCAGCAGTAATAAACAGCCATTAAAACACATTAAAACACTGATATTTTTGGTCAACGTGACCCTGGAAAAACCCCCTACAACTCTTGGGGAAAACCAGTTTGAGAGATCTTCTTTATTTCTGAAAAATGTCTTTTTACAGCAAGAAAATTTCAACAAAAAATTACAGCAAAATAATTTTTTTAGCAAGCAAACTTATCTGTTTTCAGCCCAACGGACCACCTGGAAACTTCTCAGTTTTCAGCAAAAAAATCAGCTTTTTCTGCTTGTTCTTGCTGCTGTTATGCTTGTCTTTATGCTGTTCTGATTTTGTTGAAGAGCTGCCTGGTATGTGTGCCAAACTGCTGCCTCTTTCTCCTTCTTGTCCAGAAATCTTCCTTGCTCTCTTGCTCTCCTTCTCCCAATCTGCTCATGAAAGAATGAATGATCTTTTCCTCCTTTTTCTCCTTTAATATAACTCCAAGTGACTTTTGGGTGATCCAAGTGACTTTTGGGGATCTCTAAATCCAATGGCTGAAATAGATTTAGATCGATGGCTGAGATTAAATGCACATTTAAATCTCACTTTCTATTTTTTAATTCACCCACTTTAATAAAGACCCACTTAGTCATTTATTTCCAAAGTCACTTTTCCTTTCTAATTTTTCATTGACTTTATTAAAGTCACTTTAAAATTAGACTTAGTAACTTTATCACTTAAAGTCACTTTTAAATTAGATTTTAACTTTATAAAAATTATAAAGTTACTTTAGGAGAAAAATTAAAATCTTTTGGACACTTTTCCCTAGGCCAAAGATTAAAGCCTAAGGGAACCACCTGTCCTCCAGTACCAAATTTCCACAGAATGATCTAGTTAACAAGGTGTTGATTATACCAGACATGTTGGAAAACATGGAACACAAAATGGAAGTGATCAAGAAGAATCTAAAGGCATCATAGGATACGTAGAAGAGCTATGAAGATCAAAACAATTTATTCAATGAGTTCCAGGTAGGGGAATAGGTGTACTTCTTCATCAAACTGAAGAAGAGATCCTTATTGATTGGATCATGTGCCAAGCTGGAACCATGGTTTTGTGGACCCTTCAATATCATTGAGAGGATTGGGTCAGTAGCCTATCAACTTGCACTTCCTCAGACACTGAATGTACATGATGTTTTCCATGTGTCATTACTTAATAAGTATGCTAAATAAGTTGATCATGTAATTGACTAGTCTATATTGCAGGTGGAACTAGAAGGAGAATTCCAGGTAGAGTCTCAATGTATACTACAGAAAAAGGTTCTCATGCTTTGAAACCAAGAAATCAAGAACGTTAAGGTGCAATGGAAGCACTTTAGGATTGGTGAAGCTACATGGGAGATGGTCGATCAAATGTGGGCTATGTATCCTTCATTGTTTACATGTTGAGGCAAAATAGTTTTGGTATGGTGTTTTCGTGTATGCCTTGGTATGTGTTTTGGCTATATGTTTGATGATGTTTAATATGTGTAAATTGTACATGGATGTAAATGCAACCATGAGCTATGTTATAAAGCTCTAATAAGTGGTATGGGTGTCATGTCATTAAGATGTTATGTCGTCAAGTTTTCATGTTGGTTTGCTTCTCAATAGCGTGATCATTGTAAATACTGTAACGAGCTAAGTTATAAAGATCCATAAATAGTATGTTTTATTGTATCATTTTTGTGGTTATATATTTTTTTCAACAACGAGGACAGTTTTCCACCAAGGGGTAGGGTTCTATGATAGCGCTGGTGAAAATTCCATGCAATAAAAGTTAATAAACAAAAAATAATAACCACAGTTGATGGGACACTTATTCCTAGTAGAAAGTTGGGCAACACATCCTACTTTGGGTGTTCATTGGTTTATTATGGCTAAGGAATTTGGAAAAATCAATGGCTAAGTCTTTGGAAGGGAAAAATGGCATTTTTGGCACATTTATCTATGAAAATAATGGAAATTAGGAGAAAAGGGAGGTGAAACTTCACATGTTGCATGTGAGGAGGAAAATGAAGGAAAATAATGGAAAATGAAGAAAATAGAGGCTTCATTCATAAAAATGCTTATGAGGATTAGTTGGGTTTCCAATTGCTAACCTTTTCTCAGTTCAATTTTTGAGCTCTCATTACTCTCTCTCTCTCTCAAACTCTTGGAGACATAGAGTTTCTTGAAGCATTCTTGGAGGGTGTTGCATACTTTGATTTTGGGAGCAATAGGGAAACGCAAGAGAAGGAAATCATCGGTATCAAAAACTACAATGAAATTTTATTGTAGGTACGAGTTCCATGTATATTTTCCTCACTAGTTTTCGCATGCATGGCATATTCATGTGGAGTTTTGGCCAAGATCTATCAATGGCATGGAAGATTTCCTTGATTGGCAGTGGATTTCATAGCCTTGACATTTCCTAGATATCCATGGAGATTGTGGGTTTATTTCCTTATTTATTTTGTTGGCTATCATGTTTCCTTAGCTTAGGTTGAGTTATTAGTTCCTGGAAGCCTTGGTTGGACAAACGCTCTAGAAGCCTTATAACAACTTGGGTTGATTTACTAGTCCTGGAAGCCTTGGTTGGAAAAATTCCCTTGAAGCCCTTGGTGGGTTGAGTTACTAGTCTTAGAAGCCTTGGTTAGAAAAACGCTATGGAAGCCCTTGGTGGGTTGAGTTACTATTCCTGGAAGCCTCGATTGGACAAATGATCTGGAAACTCGGTAGAAGTTGTGGGTTCAGTTACTAGTCCTATAAGCCTTAGTTGGAACAAATGCTCTAGAAGCCTTGGAAGGCTTAGATAGAGACCAATATGATGATCATTTTGTGATGTCCAACTATGAGGTGGAATCCCTATTTGATGGGTTGAGGTGGATGGCCTTTGGAAGCCCTAGATGATTTTGGATTGGTGTGTTCTATGACATCCCACATTCATGCTTAGAATATGGCACAGGGGTGATTAGCTAAATAGATATTTGGCTTAGCCATCCTACAGTTGGGCGGAATGTGGAAGTTCCATCCCAGGTTTCGATTTTGCAACATCAATATGAGGTTATTTCTCCTTGTATTTCTATGAGTACTATACTAGATTATATGTGGTTTATATGGCAGTGATTTCATTGATATCTATGTTGCTATCATTATGGTTATGTACCTTTTTTATGACAATAGCTATGTATGGCTCTCATCATGTTTCTACTAATAAATGAATGAAAAATGTATTTATGATCTAATGGATGAAATGGCAGTTGACGTGTTGAGCCATCAATGTTTCTTAGTGATTCTCAGCTAAGTATGAGGCCCCTATGCTCAATTATATTATTTACACATGTATATTACATATTTGTGGTATGTTTGGAAAAATGTCTATCATGGCTAGTAAGGGTTTAGTCAAGGTCTTATTCAAGTAATTACATCAGTACTACTACTTCCATGTTATCTTACTGTTCTGAAGGTGTCATTCAATTCTAGGCAGTGACCTGGGCTCTGGGCCCATAATTACGGTTTAAATCCTAGGGATGTTAGCATATAAATGAGAAAAAGAGTCCCTGGATGTTGGCTTGTAGGCCTGTGAAAGCATCCAGAGGTCCTTGGATGATGGCGTGCCCATAGCATGAGAGAAGCCAAAGCTAAACTTGTCCAAAAAATCTGTGGGACCCAAGGGTCGGTTCGCATAAAGCTTGATTGGTTCCTGAGGGTCCTAATGTTGATGTTGGATGTCTATATGGTGTGTTTCCATTAGTTCCACTTCCTTAATTTTACCTAGGAGGTCAAATCATATCATAGTGGCCTCTTGTCACAATTTTACCCTAGCTGGATGGTTTATTGGGTATATGTCGGAGGAGGGTGTTACAGCTACCACCTATCACTACAAGATTTTCATATCCCACACTAAACGTGGGCTAGGAGGACTACCATTATCTGCTTCAGAAGTCCTTCTCCACACACAAGTTTAGGGCTTCTCAATTTCTCCTCTGGCCCAACAAACCTTGAGTTGAACAACTTCCACTCTAGCAACCATCTAAGTCCATGAAGATGGTGCACAAAAGGCTCCAACTTAGGCACTATCACACTATCCTCCAGTAGACCATAAATATCCAATTCACGTTCACACATGGTCAACTCCCATGCTTCCCTCCAACATTCCACGAGTGACCAATAATATTGTTGCATTTTCTCCTAGCTAGGGCATCCACCACCTCTGGATACCCTTCCACATGGCTACTAACAGACTCCTCAAATTTTCCTCTCCAAGGACACCTCATCAATAATCATCCAAGAGGCCATCTGTAACTCCTTCTGTTGCTTCCCTCTTTCCTGGGGATTTATGCTTCCTATTGTAGCATATTTCTACTAAGAAACCCTTTCTTATAGCTATGATAGTCATCCAAAAAGTGTCCAATCACCAACTAACAATCATTATAGAACTAAAATTGGTTAGGGATTTTGATCTCCAGGTCTACCCATCCTCATTTGGCTACTATAGGCTACAAGATCTATCATCCAATCTAGTCAACTCTTCACCCAAGGCAAGGCAAGAATGGAGAAACAACATACCTCTTGACTGTTGTTCATGAAAAGTGTTCTAGTTGCTAGTTAGGGAATCTCTTTTAGCCCATAGTAGCCCACCAATCCTCCCAAAACTCACCTTAATTAATGTAGCTTCCTTCCCTTCACAAGACTCGTGACCTCGTTGTTTGAGTAAGCATTTAGAGCTCCCTTCTTAGGGTTGTTTGACCCTTAAACCAACCACTACAAGCCTACAACCCAGTCATAATATTAAGGTCATCATTTAATCCTACTTTGGGAAGGAATTACCAAGTTTTGCTAGCCTAGAAGTAGATACTTTTTCCTCAACCTATTTCCAGATTATTATGCTCTTCAAGTAGCCATAAGAGATCCCTAAACGACTCATCTCTTCTTTGTTGAATATGCCTCTACCTGCGGGCCAAACAAGGATGTATTTCTCTTATAGTGATACCCTTACACACTCCTTTGATTTCCCATAATTTCTCTTAAATAACTCAGCCAATGCATCTAATCATCTTAGCCCCCAAATAGTCACCAAAAGGTGCTCCAACAACCCTCTTCTTCATTCATTGGGGTTTTCCTCTAATATGCATCGAAAGAGATATATTCTTCACCTAATGTGAGCTCCTTTGATGCTCAAGGACATGTTCAAATGAATCTACTATTACCTCTATTTATACACTCAAGAGAGGGCTCCAACGAACATCTTTAAGGCTTTTGAAACCTATCATTAGATCTCTTAAGATTAGGCCAACCTTTACCAAACCCAACATTTAATTCAAAAATTCATTTCCCTTCAACCATAACTTGGAATCGCATGATTTTTTATGTGTTAGATTTTTCTCGATGTGCACTATCATCCTCATCTATCACATGTCAAGATATCCCCATAGTTTTGTGCCCAACATCAATGGCTGCAAAACCTCAAGCTTGGGTTTCAATCCCAAATTGCCACTTGTGGAGCTCCTTCCTCCAAATCCTCGGTCCTCTGGGCTTGGAGTACCTCCCAAGATACAAAAATCAAGACAACACTCTATTGGGATGTGGGAGAGATTCCTGAATGGGGCTACAGACCACATAATCATTGACACCAGTCTATCCTCCCTTTAAATATTTACTATAAAATATATAAAGGTATAAACAAGAATTTTTTTTATACTTATATAGCTAGATGGTACCTTGATAAGGCTAAATAATTACAAAATTATAGTATAAATGAAATAGAAAAATTGCTCATGTCAAGTAGTAGGCTTCACCATCGAAAAATATAATTTATTATAATTGTTAGAATCATGGTCATTGGGCTAATGAATTCCCTAAAAGGAATAAAATTATATTATCCTCTTTAATATGTTTGATCCATAAACTACAATGAATATTCCACTGGATAGTTCATCACAATAGATATGATGATATGATGATATTATACTTAAAATCCAAATTCTACACTTTGATTGTTAATTTCTTCTTAGATTTTTGGATTCATTAATTAATATATTATGCTCATGCATGCAATAGATAAAAAATCTAGAAGATATATAATGGTGAAATAAAGCTTGCAAACCACAAAGTAACACAAGATATAACCTAGGAAACCCTTTCGAGTGGATATCGAGATGGAAGGTGAGGTTGCTTTTCTCTCTTTCTTTGAATGGAAATGGACCCAAGTACAAATAAGTGAGGCCTATGGCCCATGGTCCACTATAGTGCAAAAATGATCTCTATTTTATGTCTCTCTATCCACTCTAAACTATTATGCTCATATATGGAAAAAAATGCACTAAAAAAGAATGTAACCCCTTTTCCTCCTACTGGCCCATTTATAACACATCGTGATAACTTGTTAGTGGTTGTGTTTGACTCCTTTAACTCTTAAACATAATTACAATATTAACTCTTCTAGAGTATTCTTTTCCATGATCATGTGGCTATCCTGTTTTCCATGAATAATGATGCCGAAATGGCATCCTCTCAAATCATGGTTGTCAAAACAGGAAGGTCAACTTCTGGGTGGCATAAATTTAGAATATGGATTTGATTGAGGTGCTTCTTGTGTCATTGGAAATTTATTTATGTGGAGAATAGAACTAGCAGGTGAAACACTTCAGTAAAAAAAATCACCCCCCATCCCTGAAATCCCCCCCCCAAAAAAATACCATTTGATGCCTTAACCGACTTCTAGAAGGCTTCATACCCCAATTCCTAAAACTAGGAATCATCAACAAAATGGTCCTGTGGGTGGATTCCATCAATTTGTTTACTCTCAAAGCACCAATATGGATGAAAACAATATATTTTTCTAATACATATCAATGTTCACAGATATATTAGATTCATAATGGAGGAGTCTACATTATTGTTACTCGTACGATCACCTAGAAGGTCGAATCCATTTTCTTGATCCATCTGCATTTTTTGATTTATATAATTTTTTAAAATTTATTGATTCAGGACATGATACTCTAACCAGCCCAATAAATTTTTGGGTCCACACTTGTCCCCAATTTGATTTATGTGTGCTCCATGCCCCTAAATTTAAAATGATCTAAAGTACATAATAACTAAAATAAACAAACTGCATTAATAAAACTTTGAATGGAAATATTTATAGAGAAAATAGCTTCAACATGAAATGAATGGATCAATTGAATATATCAAAGCATAAGGAAAACAAATAACAAAATAAGCCAATAGTTCCATGTGCTACTCTCTAATAGAGCTATACATAGTGTATTGTAACAACCATAATGATAGATAGAAATTTTGTTAGGAAAAGTAAAAACTACTTCTCCTCCAAATCAAATAACAACAATAAATAATTAAAGGAGCAATGGAGAACATAAAAAAATTGAAGATATACTTGAAAAAATAAAGACCAAACAAGATAATATTCAAATGAAGAGATAAGTAAGTTGTTAGAAGAAGCATAGAATATTCCTCTCATCCAATGAGTATATCATGAAAAGAAATTAATACATCAAGAATAAGAGGCCAAAGAACTATAAGAATATCAAGGAAAAAAAGGAGGCCAAAGAAAATAATATGACATGCAACCAACTCAAAATTTGTTTTCCTAGTGTTGATGCCTCAAAAAGCGTTGCATCAACATCGAGGAAAACCACCCAATCTGGACCTTAAAGGCATCTCCTTTTCCGTTTGGTGTGGTGGCTCCGACTGGATATAATGGGACCAGTTTCCCAATGATTTTGTAAATAGGATGGATAAGTGGTTGATCTTCTATTATCTAATGATAATGATGGATGATATATTCTAAAATGCAAAATTATAAACAACTAATCTATCCCGGGAAATTTCCACTTTAGTGTAACTTTTGATGATATTTATCTACAAATAGGCATATAGATGACTCTATTCATAAATAAAGACATTAATTCATATGATAATTACTTTGTTCAAGTATTTGAACAAAGTAATCATTAAAACATTATTACACTATTCTTCATATATCATTGATATAAATATGATTAAAAGAATAACATTCCTTAAATATTCAACAGTGATAAGTATAAGAACTGTTGTTAAAACACATACATATATCAAATGATAGCAAGATTGAATAAACGTTGATTCATAAAAGAATGGAACAAAGACATAGATAATAGTACCATATGTAATTCGAATCTCTTCCGATATCAATCGCATTCAAATTCCATCTTCAAACTTATAAATACTCTCACAAAAAGAAATAGCACATATCTCATCAAAGTATTCTTCATTAAAATTCAAAATATAGGCCCAGTCTTCATAAAAATATATATATATCAGAAGCACAATAGTGTGATTCCCGATTTAAGTTTTGATACAAAAATTAAGGACCCTTTCTAAAGACATTAAAGGGTCTATAAATCCTATCTAAGCTAACTGATTATGAAATAAAAATGCTATGATGTGGTATAACCAAATCATGAAAATCTCCTTGAAATAGGAATGCTTGCAGTCCGTAGAATGATTCACTATTTCAGTCGATCATCCTTTGGCTTGAGCTGGCAGATAGCAAGCATTGGTTGCAATTCTGGAGGGTGACTCAGAAGTGAATGCAGTTGGGTTGAATACGTAGCATCATGAATTTCGGGAATCATGTAAACGATTGCATTGGTTAAACATTTCAGTGCTGCCTTTTGACTGTATGGTTTATCTAGGAAGAACCAAAAGGTGTCCCAAGTTAAACTTTGGATGCCTGTTATTAATCTCTACTTCTGTTCTAAATCCTATTTGCATGATTGTTCCAGTGCTTTAGCTGATGGAAATTTACCTGGAGTGCATTATGAAATCAAATTAGACAAATAAAGAGTATCATTAATTAACTCAATCAAATTACCAGTTGATGATCTACATCTTGAAGTTTCCCTTTCTGCTTTTATCAATTGTGATTACGATTCTAGGAAAAGAATTTTCTTGTGTGATTCTAGAATTCTAGGCAGATTTGCAGCTTGCGCTTCACTGGTTTCTTGCCAGGCAAGAAATTTTCTTAATGTCTCATCGGCTTGTTCCAAATTCTGCCTTGCATCAACTGATTTGTCAATCATTGATGAAGAAATCTCACAGAGGGGCTCAGCAAGGGAAATATTATGACATAGTAAATTTAACTGTTTAATCAATGCTTTATTGATCTGGAGAGCTTCGGATCTGAACTCTGTTGGTTGAGGAAAACTTTTGAACTTTTCTATTTGTTGTGATAGCTGAGCGATTTTCTCATTTTTTGTTTTACTCATTTGTTCATTCATTGATTTAAGCTTGGCCAGTGCTAGGGATAGTTCCTTTCATTTCTAAACTGCATTTTGGTCTATCCTTTGCTTCTCCTTGTGCAATTGCTCGTTTAGTTGATTGTTTAATTGTTGCTATGCTACAACTACTGTTCTAACTGCTCTATCGTCTACTGTCTTTCGGATACCTGTGCCTCCAATGAAACAATTGTCTGATATTTTTCTTTGAGTAAATTGATAACCTTTGATGCTTTATCCATTGTAGCTGCCGAGTATGCCCTGGCATATTGAGAGAGTTTTGTGAGGTCTTTGGAAGGATTGAATTCTTCTTTCCATACCACATTAGCCATCTCTGTTTGTGCAGGTGAAAGGGAATATTGATCAATCCTTCTCTTTTTCCTTTGTCTTTTTACTACAACCCTATGCTTAGGGCTATAGAAGACATCTAAAGGTCGTATTTCCTCTATATGCAAAACGATTTGATCTGATGGATCCTTAGGAATTATCTCTACATCTTGACTTATGGGTAGGCCGCTGGTTCCTTCAGTTGGAACCATATTTGTTGTTGTCTTGTAACCAATTGTCACTTCAGGTGTGCTAAAACCTGCAAATTCTCGGGATTTCTTATAATTGAATCGAATTGTTGCGATTCTTTAAGAAGCTTGGGATCAATTTGAGTATCTATCTCCATGTGTTCACTGCCTTTTCCCTGTTCTTTCTCCTGTTCTAGTGCTTTTTCTTTCTTAGGAACTTTTCCCACTGTAGGAGATTTGTCAACAGTTTTTTGTTCGGGCTTGCTTGATTGGATTGTTGGGGTGGTGGCTAATAATTCTAGAGGCAAAGTTTGCAACCTCTGTTCTCTAAGAATATTAAACATTTCTAGCCCTTCATCTTGATACTTGATCCTGGGTAATTATTTTACCTAAAATAGTGATTCAGCTGAGGAAAATAGGTCATCGAAGTCATCCTTTTCATGATCAAACTTTGTAAGTTTAGCTTGTTCAAGAACATTATAGGAAACTTTTCTTGGATCATATTCCCTGTTGGGAATTGTTGCAAGATTTAGCATTTGTATTTTTTTCTGCCTCCTTTTCTGCATGTTTGTAATCTTGAAGAGTGAAAACGCTGCATCTTAAAGGGAATGTAGGCCAAACTTGTTTCTTGGAATTTCTAAGGGTTTTGTATGTCCCTTCTGTTGTTATCTAATAGGCCAATTCCCGAGTTAATAGCTTATCGGGCACATACATGGGAAGGACATGGGGTTTTGTAAGGCTACCAAAAACCCTTACATAAGTGAATTTGTCTTCTCCAAACCAATTACCTACTGCAGTCAAGTCGATCCCTACTTCCTCCGAAATCCTGGGGGCAGGCTTATCAAAAATAGCATAATACACAGGAAACATAAAACCATTGCAAATTTTATACAAATGATTTTTCTAGTGAGCCTTCCATAATAGTTTATGACAAATATGGATTGGCTCAGGGTCTTGGGGAGTCCATCTCCATCCGAGTACCAAATATTCAGAATTAAAGCAAAGGGTATCGATAATATAAGCATTGTAATAAAAATGGGGAATGGTCCTGGTAGTTTTACGTGTATTTGATCTGAATTCGAGAATTGTTGTGGCTAATTTGTCAGAAAAAATATTTGCCCAATCCATCACATAGCTATTGATTGTTGTCTCCATTACAGGGACCATTTCAATGGTGAACTTAGCAAAGTCATGTATTCCCCACATTCCACACATCATAGCTCCGGAATAATAGTAAGGAGAAGCCAATGAGTCCACAGAGTACTTACCTGATGATTCGTGCTTGTGCTTCTCGGGAAAATGTCTCCACTGCCTAATTAGGGCTGATTCTGACTCGTTTTCATTTGCAAATTTTTCAAGGAAGGCTTTGTTGTATTGCTTTTCAAGCTCAGGTAAGTGATACATTTTCCTTAGATCATCAGGATAAAATGAGCCAAATATCCTCCCGTCGGTTGTGCAAAATGTTCTGTTTGAGACTAGAATTTCTTCTACTACCCATCTCACTATGTCAATATATGGCAGGATTTTTTCTCGCACTGCTATTCTATGCAGATATGAACAAGCTAAATCTTTGAGGGATGCTTCCGATTTGTTACTTGAGTTAGTTGTGGCTTCCTCTAATATTTCCTCAGGCTCTTCAGCTTCTTTTAGATTGTAGATGCTCTCGCAGCTAGTGTTTCCTAGACTGAGGCACGTAGTGTCTAAGATTAACCATTTTTTGCTTTGTCTGGGATCTTTGGCTAGCTGCGCTGTTGCTGTAAGAGTCGTTGTTGCGGATTTCTTGATTTCTTTCCCATTTGTTTCAAATTTCTGATTTTAACGGAATTCTACAAAAGCAATTGAAAAACCGTGATACAGAGAAATGCTGCTACAGACCAATATGATAATGAAAAAGAGTTATGTCGATCAGCAGGTGATAATGGATTATAGTAAGATTGCCGCGGATGAAATCTAAAGGAAAGATCTACCCTTAACTGCTTCATTTATTAGCCATTTAACCTGTCAATCGTGGTAAGAAGATTTTAAATGCCCATCATGTCATTTATATGCTGAATGATTCATTCAAGTGTGGCTTAGATTTCTTTAATGGATAATCAAAGGTAAATCACAAATCGGTGATCAGAAACATTAAGGGAAAGGCTTTAATGCTTGTTTTAAATATCTCCGATCACCGAAAGGCGATACCATTCATGCAAACCTTTTAAATATATTCTCGAGATGTGTGCCTCATTAATACATCAAAATCTGAGGATGGGTTCGGGCTTTATTATTCTGTCATTGTGATTTCACCGATTGTCGATTGCGATATGCTTTATCGCATCAAAGGATTTGAGCCCACCTTCAATTATGTGTTGGCTTTTTGTTGTTATCGTCGATTTGCAGATTGCGATATGTTTTATTGCATCAGAGGAATTAAAGGGTTTCTTTATATTGTGTTTGGCATTTGATATCTCCGATTGCGATTGCCTTTTTGGATCGGAGAGAATGGATGTTCTTTTTCGTAAGTTTCCTTTGTTATTGCGATATGCGATCTTCCGATCTCTTTATTACAATAACGAAGAGTTTTATAAATTTATTAAAGTCACTCTTTTATTTCTATTCAAAAGGCTTTTAAAATGATTCATTTACATTAAGCCTTTTAATAAGGGTTTTCTTATGATGGGTTACTACTAATTTATTTATACATCTAGCTAAGTTTAATTTTAAAAGGGACCCATTTCATATTATGATTTTGTATAAAAAATTATGAAATGGGGGGTTGTTGTACAACACAACAATTGGCGATTCACTGGGAGAAACAAATATCTCTGAGAAAGTAATATAATACTTTAACTTTCTTAATCTGAACACCTTACTTGATAGAGAAAAACTAATATAACTAGGTAATCATAAAGTCTGAATGTAATGATAATTATTTTTGCTATTTCTTTCTCTTCTTAAAATTAAATACATTCTAAACTTTAAATAAACCTTAATTGGTTGATAATGATAAAACAAAATACTTTTCCAACTTAGCTTTTATAATTACTCCTTTGTCATAGGTAGAGCCTCTGCTGCTAGCAAACATCTACAGTCTCGACACGATTACCTTTTAACCATTTGATCATTCATTATTCCATCCATTTTAGAGTATAATTAAAAAGAATGAATCCAAAAGATATGTTTCCATATTTTTTGTATTACGTTTTCCTTTTTTTCCTTATCTTGTAAGATAAAAAGGCATTGTCCTAGTTTGGTGGCCATCTGTTGACAATGCCATTCACTGGTTGTAATTTAACTGAACACGCTAGCTCATGATGAGACCCCTTCTCTTATAATTATAAGCCATTACCCTATTTTGGTATGTAATGTTGGTAATGTCAGTTGAACTATTCCCCTATGATCATGGTAACCAGGCTTATAATAAGGCCTCTTATCTTTTATATCAAATATATTTTAGAATTACACTCTGAGTAATTATAAACTTTGATGGATGGGATGAACAAATTTCTCCTTAAGAGAATATGGATGACAGGGTGGGAGTTAAAGATATTAAGATTGAATCAGTTTCTGTTTTGTATTGATAACCATTTTCAGGCTACTAAAACCTTAAAATGATTTATAATATTTATAATTTTTGAGAAGATTTCACAAAAATAAAATGAAGTTTTCAAAATCTAATTATACCTAATTTTCTAGAATTTCTTTTTTCTTTAAGGCTTCCATTTCTTAAAAGTAAATATCAAAACTATTTTCTTTTGAGTAGCTTTTTCAATATAGCAAATACCAATGGGATGCTTTTCACAACTTTATTTCCTAGGATTTTTAAATAAACTAATTTATTCACTCAAATCCTGCTAAAAATTGAATATTTACAAAGGGAGAAGGGGTTACCTCCTCAATTGAAGAATTTTTTCAGAATAAGGCCATTGACAGGAAGAGAATCTCTCTTTCCTGATGGATCTTGCAATATGAAAGTAGAAGGGCCTATCTTCTCACTGATTTGGAATGGTCCAAGCCACATCTTCTGGAACTTAGTGTGTTTTCCTTTATCCTCGTGGGCTTTGTCCCATTTCAAAACTAAATCACCAACTTGTAAATGTTTTGAACCGGTTGAAGTTGCATCAAAAGATGACTTAATAATCTACTCATATTTTGCATGTATAATTCGGGTTTTCTCCCTTTCTTCTTCTAGTTTCAAGATCTCATCATGTCTTAGTTGAATTAAAGATGAGGGACTTTCTTCAATAAATTGCACTAAAGCTAGTGATGGAAGTACTAAGTTTGCTGGTATGACAACTTCCTTTCCATATGCTAGATTAAATAGAGAAGTGCCTATGGAGGCCTTCTGTTTTATTCTATCAGCCCATAGTGCAAATATTAAAGACTTATGTTAGTTTTTATGATTCTACTCAATAGTTCTCTTAATGATTTTGATAAGATTTTTATTGGTGGATTCTGCTAAACCATTACCCTGAGGGTAGTAGTTTGCAGAATACTTTAATTTAAATCCCCTTTTGATAGCAAACTCAAATATATAATTTCCATAGAAGTAAGATGCATTATCAAAATTAAGAGCGTTCGGGACACCAAACCTGGTAATGATGCACTGATTTATGAATTCAATGATTACCTCAAAGTTTGATGTCTTCAAAGGAATTGCTTCAACCCACTTAGTAAAGTAATCAGTAGCTGTAAGGATATACTTATGATGTTTGGATGAATGTGGAGTGATTTCTCCAATGATATCCAATCCCCATTGTTCAGAAGGTTGTTCAATGTTGACTGGTTACAAATGAAAAGTTGGCTTCCTTTGTTTTCCACTAGTAGTTTGACAACTTTTGCATTTCCTTACATATTCATGAGTATCTCTAAATAAGGTGAGCCAGTAATACGAAACATGAATGATTTTGTGAGTTGTTGTATCAGCTCCAAGATGTCCCCCTGTTGGTCCATCATGTAGCTCCTACAAGACTTTTTGCGCTTTAGGTTTTTCTAAGCATCTTAACAAAATTGAATCATAATTTTGTCTAAACAATACATCATCTATAATTATGAAGCTTTTTGCTTTCAATCTTATGGCACGTTTGTTTTTATAGGAAAGATTAGAAGGGGCATATCCATTTTTCAAATAGAAAATCAGATCTGCGTATTGAGATTCAAGATTAGTGGTACTTATCTAATTGATTTCTTCAGTATCTTTTGTACCTTCAGGTTCCTGAATATTTGAAGCTCTTGCTAACAGCCTGCAAAAACCTTGGCCTTTGACAATCTTTGCTAGTTTGGTTTCCAAGTCATATTCTTGTAATGCTATGACCTAATTTGCTCTCTTTTCTCCTAATTCCCTTTGAATTAGTAACTGTCTTACTGTCGAAAAAGGGACTATAACTTTTGTGTGAGCTTTTAAAAGAAAGGGTCTGTAGTGTTTAATGGTTTTGTATACAACAAAGGCTTGTTTTTCAACTTCTGAGTAATTAAGTTCAGCACCTTGAAGGTTTGAACTATAAAATGAGATTGGTGCTTCCAAGTTTTGATCGTTAATTTGCATCAACACTGTTGCATAAGATGAATCAGATGCAAGGGTATATAACATGAAATGATTTGAAAAATTAGGAGTGCTTAAAGCAGGCACATTTATGATTGATTGTTTGATGGAATCAAATGCCTCTTTTTCTGCAAGCCCCCATTTAAACACTGAATTTTTCTTGATCATGGTTTGTAATGACAAAGCAATCTGGGAGAAATCTGGAACAAATCTTTTTACAAAGTTAATTTGACCTAAAAATGACTGCATGGATTTTTTATTATGAGGGAATGGAATGTCATAAATTTATTTGATTCTATCTGGATCAATATAAATACCATCCTTTGAAACAATGAAGCCCAAGAGCTTGCCTTGATCAAGAGCAAAAAATGACTTCTTTGGATTGAGTGAGATACCATACCTTTTGCAGCATTCAAATATTTGTTTCAGATCATGTAAATGATTTGATATTTTCTTGGAGAATACAGTAATATCATCTAAATAGACAACCCCTGATTTATTAATCAATCCTTTGAATGCTATGTCCATCGCTCTTTGGAATGTAGCTCCAACATTGACTAGTCCGAAAGGCATTTTTTGATAGGCATAAGTTCCCCACTTGGTTCTAAAGGTAGTCTTAAGTCTGTCTTCAGGGTGGACCAAGATTTGATTATACCCTGAAAAACCATCTAAGAAGGACATCAGTTCAGAACCTGCTACTGAATGGAGTGTTTGCTCCATGGTAGGTAAAGGGAAGTTATCCTTTTGACTTGTTTTTTTAGGATTTCTGAAATCGATACAAATTCTAATGTCGTCATTTTTCTTCCTTACTGGCACCATATTGGACACCCAGTTTGAATGTCTAATAGGAAAAATTATCTTAGCTTTCAAGAGTTTGTTTAATTCAGCTTTTATTTGACTCTCTAAGTTAGGATGAATCTCCCTTAACTTTTGTTGTACTGGTTTTTGTTCAAAAAGCGTTGGAATAGTATGCTAAGTGATAGATGTATTGTACATTTCCAAATCATCATATTTCAAAGCGAAGACATTTTTATATTTATGCAATAATCTAATGAATGCAATTCTTTCTTCTAAAGAAAGTCCTAATCCCAAATTCATGTTTTGTGGATTATGCTCAGTACCTAGGTTTATCAATTCAAATCTTAAAATAGAACTTTGGAGCTTTGAATTAGTAACCTGTTTAAACCTATCTTTGATGTCATAAAGATATTCAAGCTTAACCACTAGTTTAGGTATTGAAATTTCTTCAATCTTTTCCTTCATTTGAAGGTCATGGTCACTTTCATTAATAATTTGATAATCATAGGACTTGTCAGAAGTTAAGAAATTTAAAATGTCTTCATCGTGATTGAACACTCACCAATTAGTGACATTATCAGGAATTGATGGTCTAAAAATTAACTCTACTGAGAATCTATTAGGATTGTAATCTTCAAATGGAAGGAGTTTGGAAGCGACATTAGCTAGTAAATTTCCTGTGGCATTTTCGGGCCTAGGGATGGGAGAACTATTGAATGCTAAAAATTGAGATATAAGGTCATGTACCAAATACTGATAGTGTTTAAGGTGACCAGAAAGGCAATGAATAATATTCTTGATTTGTTTTATAACAATTTATGAATCACTGAACACGTTCAAATATTGAACTTTAAGACCAATTGCTTTATAAAGTTCTTGAATCAAGGCTTCATATTCAGCTGTATTGTTTGTGCATTCAAATTCCAACCTGCATGATAATATGGTCTTTTCTCCCTCAGGACTAACTAAAATACATCCTGCTCCTACACCTTCATTAGATTTAGACCCATCAAAATATAATGACCAAAACAAAGATTTATCTACAGTTTTATTTACAGTTTCCTCAGCAATTTTAACACATCTTGATGTATCTGTTTGTGAAAAAATTTCAATTTTAGATGTGAAATTATTAATTGAGAAGGGTGATGGTTGAGCGGTAAAATTGCCAAAGAATGATTCAGATGAGTAATTCCCCAAAATATTGTTATTGAATGCTATTAGTTGATTTTCTTGTTCGAACTCAGTAGCAATATGGGTCATGTGTTTCTCCCGATCAATCTTGATCTGATTTGGCTTTCCTTTATAGGGCAGCCACATATGAGACCAATTGGTAGAAATATAACCATAAAGTTTCTCAGACCAGTCTCTACTCAAAATCAAACCATAGAATTCAGGTATATCAGTGATTAAAATATCAATTCTCTGAACCACTCTTGGATCAGCTGATAACCTAATAGTAACTAAGTTGATTTATCCTAAAACCTGGACCTTTGTTCTAACTAAACAATATGAATTGCTGACGTTTGGGGTTCAATGTTCAGTTTGGAATAAACTGAAGTTGGCATTATATTCGAGGAAGCCCGTGAGTCAATCAAACAGTTGTGTAGATTTCTATTATAGATCTCGTAGGTTAAGAGGAAAGGAGGAGTATGGGAGTTTGATCTATCTCTGATTAAAACAACATCAGTAGCTTCTACTCTACTAGGAGGTGGTTTACCTACCTCATTAGCAGCTTTGGACAATACAACATTTGGAAGAGGAGGAGAAGGTATAGCATCTAACTCCTTAAGCAACAATTTTTGTTGATGTTTGAGTTTACTAAGCTCAAACATAGTGATATTTGCCTTTGTTTTCTTCATGTCTTCAATGATGTTATAGTCCATAGAATCTGTAACTACTAATGTTTTAGATGTTGGAGGTGGATTTGAAGCTGATGGCTGATTTTGGGAAGGTATCGTTATAGATTTCTTCGTGGGAACCTTTTCTTTGGTGGTAGTACCTGCATTCCTTTTCTTCTGAGTTATTTGAACAAGATCAGGAGTACCCTTACTCCTGGTAGTTACAGGGAAAGCTTCCTATTCATTTTCTGTCTCAAAATTAGGAAAAATAAAGTCCCACATCCCATGACATTCTACAGTTTCCTGTTTTTCGAGTTCTTCAGATGATAAGACTGTTTCTTCTTCTTCTTCCTCTTCAGGATCTGAGTCTTCATTGGATACAGAATTTTGTGGTTTTGATTCAGGTTTCTTAAAGTTTCTAAATGGCCTTTTTGTTGAAGTCTCAACTACTTGCTTCTTGATTTCTACCATTTCGTTTGACATAGTCTTGAGAACTTTTTGGAGACCCCCCATATCATATGGATCTTTGGCCATTTTCTTCTTTGAGTCATTTTTGAAAGAGACTTTTTTGGATTTTCTGTCTTCAAGAGAAACCTTCTTTTCTAAAGAAATAATGCGTTTCTCTACAGCAAGTGCCTCTTTCATATTTTCAGCAAGAGTTGGTTTTACAGCTTTATCTACAAAAATAGCTATATTCGAAGGTAAAGTTGTTATGTACCATTCGCTTCTGATTTGCTCACTAGGTTTAGAGGCAGTTGGAATCTTATTCAAGAGTTTATTAAACTGTGAATTGAACTCTTTTATAGGTTCTTTGGATTCTATCCTAAGATTCGAAAGATCATTGATTAATGTCGCTATAGATTTGTCATCGCCATATTTAGTCAAGAACTGTTCTTGAAAAATGTTCCACCTTGTAATGGATCCTGAGGGTAAGGAAAAATACTAAGACCCAGCTGATCCTTGCAAGGTATAAGGGAAAAGCCTATCAACGACATCTTCCTTTGTAACTCCTTTTAAGTTAACTGCCAACATGAAGTTGTTAATATGCTCATCAGCTTGTATGCCTGCATCTGGATTAAATTTCGGCAACCATTTTTTAGGATGTGCTGGCAATGGGTGTAATGGTGCAAGCATGGTGACGGCACCAGGATTATTCCATGGATTCTAAGCCATTACAGAACCAGTACTAGATGATATGCTGATGAAGTTCCAGATGATTGGGAAGGAGAAGATATTGAAGTTTGAGGGGGTTGAGATGTTGAAGTTCCATATCCCTGTTGAACAACAATGTGTAATGGAGGAATGGATGGTTGACTTCGCACTGGAGAATATGAAATGGAGGATGATGATGAGATAGTCTCACTATCAGATCCTTCAGTTGTTTTTCTTGCCCTTTTCCTTTTAGATAAAAGCAACTCAGTAGGTTCAATACCAAGCTTTCCGCTCTGAAGTCTGGTGAGGTGGTGAGGTGGAATGAATTGCGAAGTCTCACTACCTTGAGATAACTCATATTTCTGTGGTGATATTAAAAAGCCTTGAAGTTTATGGATGAGAGATTGAAATTTAGGAGACTCTGGAGTTAATCGTTCTGGGATATGTTGGGGTTGAGCTGTGGTAGTTGTCTCCTCTTCTTCTCGTTTGAAGACTGCAGTTCCAGCATGCAAAGGAGAAGTCAGAGGTGAAGTGGAGGGAGATTTACTCTCAGAATGAGTTGTAGATTTGGGTTTTCTCACCATTCACAGTTCAGGCCCTCCTTCTAGCACCAAAAATGTTGATGCCTCGAAAATCACTGCATCAACATTGGGGAAAACCACCCGGTCCGGACCTTAAAGGCAACTCCTTTTCCGTTTGGTGTGGTGGCTTCGACTGGATATAATGGGACCAGTTTCCCAATGATTTTGTAAATAGGATGGATAAGTGGTTGATATTCTATTATCTAATGATAACGATAGATGATTTATTCTAAAATGCAAAATTATAAACAACTAATCTATCCCGGGAAATTTCCACTTTAGTGTAACTTTTGATGATCTTTATCTACAAATAGGCATATAGATGACTCTATTGATAAATAAAGACATTAATTCATATGATAATTACTTTGTTCAAGTAGTTGAACAAAGTAATCATTAAAACATTATTAAAATATTCTTTGTATATCATTGATATTAATATGATTAAAAGAATAACATTCCTTAAACATTCAATAGTGATAAGTATAAGGACTGTTGTTAAAACACATACATATATCAAATGATAGCAAGATTGAATAAATGTTGATTCATAAAAGAATGGAACAAAGACATAGATAATAGTACCATACGTAATTCAAATCCCTTCTGATATCAATCGCATTCAGATTCCATCTTCAAACTTAGAAATACTCTCACAAAAAGCAATAGTGCATATATCATCAAAGTATTCTTCATTAAAATTTAGAATATAGGCTCAGTCTTCATAAAAAATATATATATCAGAAGCACAATAGTGTGACTCCCGATCCAAGTCTTGATACAAAAGTTAAGGACCCTTTCTAAAGACATGAAAGTGTCTTTAAATACTATCTAAGTTAACTGATTATGAAATAAAAATGCTATGATGTGGTATAACCAAATCATGAAAATCTCCTTGAAATAGGAATGCTTGCAATCGGTAGAATGATTCACTATTTGGGCCGACCATCCTTTGGCTTGAGCTAGCAGCTAGAAAGCATTGGTTGCAATTTTGGAGGGTGACTCAGACGTGAATGTAGTTAGGTTGAATATGTAGCATCATGAATTTCGGGAATCATGTAACCAATTGCATCGGTTAAACATTTCAATGCTACCTTTTGACTGTATGGTTTAACTAGGAAGAACCAAAAGGTGTCCCAAGTTAAACTTTGGATGCCTACTATTAATCTCTCCTTCTATTCTAAATCCTATTTGCATGATGGTTCCAGTGCTTTCGCTGATGGAAATTTACCTGGAGTGCACTCTGAAATCAAATTAGACAGATAAAGAGTATCATTAATTAACTCAATCAAATTACCAGTTGCTAATCTACATCTTGAAGTTTCCCTTTTTACTTTCATCAATTGTGATTGCCATTCTAGGAAAAGAATTTCCTTATGTGATTCTAGAATTCTAGGTAGATTTGTAGCTTGCCCTTCACTAGTTTCTTGCCAGGAAAGAAAGTTTGTTAATGTCTCATCGGCCTGTTCCAAATTTTTCCTTGCGTCAACTGATTTGTCAATCATTGATGAAGAAATCTCACAGAGGGTCTCAGCAAGGGAAATATTATGAAATAGTAAATTTAACTATTGAATCAATGCTTTATTGATCTAGAGAGCTTCAGATCTAAACTCTGGGGGTTGAGGAAAACTTTTGAACTTTTCTATTTGTTGTGATAGTTGAGCGATTTTCTCATCTTTTGTTTTACTCGTTTGTTCATTCATTACTTTCAGCTTGGCTAGCGCTAGGGATAGTTCCTTTTGTTTCTGAACTGCACTTTGGTCTATCCTTTACTTCTCCTTGAGCAATTTCTCGTTTAGTTGATTGTTTAATTGCTGTTGTGCTACCAGCTGCTATTATAACTGCTCTATCCTCTGTTGTCTTTAGGATACCTGTGCCTCCAATGAAACAATTGTCTGATCTTTTTCTTTGAGTAAATTTCTAACCTCAAATGCTTTATCCATAGTAGCTATCGTGTATGCCACGGCATATTGAGAGAGTTTTGTGAGGTCTCCGGAAGGATTGAATTCTTCTTTCCATACCACATTAGCCATCTCTGTTTGTGCAGGTAAAAGGGAAGATTGATCAATCCTTCTCTTTTTCCTTTGTCTTTTGCATACAGCCCTATGCTTAGGGCTATAGGAGACATCTAAAGGTGGTATTTCTTCTATATGCAAAATGATTTGATCTGATGGATCCTTAGGAATTATCTCTACATCTTGACTTATGCATAGGCCTTATTGTTGTCTTGTGACCAATTATCACTTCAGGTGTGCTAAAACCCTGCAAATTCTCAGGATTTCTTATAATGGAATCGAATTTTTGTCATTCTTTAAGAAGCTTGGGATCAATCTAAGTATCTATCTCCATCTGTTCACTGCCTTTTCCCTGTTCTTTCTCCTATTTTGTTGCTTTTTCTTTCTCAGGAGCTTTTCCCACCGTAGGCGATTTGTCAACAGTTTACTGTTCGGGCTCGCTTGATTGGATTGTTGGGGTGGTCGCTAATAAGTCTAGAGGCAGAGTTTGCAACCTCTGTTCTCTAAGCATATTAAACATTTCTAGCCCTTCATCTTGATACCTGATCCTGGGTAATGATTATACCTGAAATAGTGATTCAGCTGAGGAAAATAGGTCATCAAGTCATCCTTTTCATGATCAAACTTTGTAAGTTTGGCTTGTTCAAGAACATTATAGGAAACTTTTCTTGGATCATATTGCCTGTTGGGAATTGCTGCAAGATTTAGCATTTGTATTTTTTCTGCCTCTTTTTCTACATGTTTGTAATCATGAAGAGTGAAAACACCGCATCTTAAAGGGAATGTAGGCCAAACTTATTTCTTGGAATTTCTAAGGGTTTTGGATGTCCCTTATGTTGTTATCTGATAGGCCAATTCCCAAGCTAATAGCTTATCGGACACATACAAGGGAAGGACATGGGGTTTTGTAAGGCTACCAAAAAGCCTTATATAAGTGAATTTGTCTTCTCCAAACCAATTACCTACTGCAGTCAAGTTGATCCATACTTCCTCTGAAATCATGGGGGCAGGCTTATCAAAAATAGCGTACTACACAGGCAACATAAAACCATTGCAAATTTTATACAAATGATTTTTGTAGTGAACCTTCCATAACAGTTGATGATAAATATGGATTGGCTTAGGGTCTTGGGGAGCCCATCTCCATCTGAGTACCAAATATTCATATTTAAAGCAAAGGGTATCCATAATATAAGCATTGTATTAAAAAGAGGGAACGGTCCTGGTAGTTTTACGTGCATTTGATCTGAATTTGAGAATTGTTGTGGCTAATTTGTCGGACAAAATATTTTCCCAATCCATCACATAGCTATTGATTGCTGCCTCCATTAGAGGGACCATTTCAATGGTGAACTTAGCAGAGTCATGTATTCCCCACATTCTACATATCATAGCTTTGGCATAACAGTAAGGAGAAGCCAATGAGTCCACATAGTACTTACCTGATGATTCGTGCTTGTGCTTCTCGGGAAAATTTCTCCATTGCCTAATCGAGGCTGATTCTAACTCGTTTTCATTTGCAAATTTTTCAAGGAAGGCTTTGTTGTACTGCTTTTCAGGCTCAAGTAAGTGATACATTTTCCTTAGATCATCAGGCTGAAACGAGCCAAATATCCTCCCATCAGCTATGCAAAATGTTCTGTTTGAGACTGGAATTTCTTCTACTACCCATCTCACTACGTCAATATATGGCGGGATTTTTTCTCGCGCTGCTATTCTGCGCAGATATGAACAAGCTAAATCTTTGAGGGATTCTTCTGATTTGTTACTTGAGTCAGCTGTGGCTTCCTCTGATATTTCTTCATGCTCTTCTGCTTCTATTAGATTGTAGATGCTCTCCCAGCTAGTGTTTCCTAAACCCAGGCACGTAGTGTCTGAGATTAACCCCTTTTTGCTTGGTCTAGGATCTTTCGCTGGCTGCGCCATTGCTGCAGATTTCTTTGATTTCTTTCCCATTTGTTTCAAATTTCTGATTTTAGCGGAATTCTGCACAAGTGATTAAAAAACTGTGATACAGAGAAATGCTACTACAGACCAACATGATAATGAAAAAGAGTTACGTCGATCAGCCGGTGATAATGGATTATAGTAAGATTTCCGCGGATAAAATCTAAAGGAAAGATCTTCCCTTAACTACTTCATTGATTAGTCGTTTAACCTGTCAATCGTGGTAAGAAGATTTTAAATGCCCATCATGTCGTTTATATGCCAAATGATTCATTCAAGCGTGGCTTAGATTTCTTTGATGGATAATCAGAGGTAAATCACAAATCGGTGATCAACAACATTAAGGGGAAGGCTTTAATGCTTGTTTTAAATATCTCAGATCACCGAAAGGTGATACGATGCATGCAAACCTTTTAAATATATTCTCGAGATGTGCGCCTCATTAATACATTGCAATTGGAGGATGGGTTCAGGATTTATTATTCTGTCATTGTGATTTCTCTTATTGCCGATTGTGATATGCTTTATCGCATTAGAGAATTTGGGCCCGCCTTCAATTATGTGTTGGCTTGTTGTTGTCATCGCCGATTTTCCAATTGTGATATCTTTTATCGCATCGGAGGAATTAAAGGACTGCTTTATATTGTGTTTGGCATTTGATATCTCCAATTGTGATTGCCTTTTTGGATCGGAGAGAATGGATGTGCTTTTTCGTAAGTTTCCTTTGTTATTGTGATATACGATATTCCAATCACTTTATTACAATAACGAAGAGTTTTATAAATTTATTAAAGTCATACTTTTATTTCTATTCCAAAGGCTTTTAAAATGATTCATTTACATTAAGCCTTTTAATAAGGGTTTTCTTATGATGGGTTAATACCAATTTATTTACACATCTAGCTAAGTTTAATTTTAAAAGGGACCCATTTCATATTATGATTTTGTATAAAACATTTATGAAATGGGGGGTTGTTGTACATCACAACACCTAGTAAGACAATAAATGTTATATTACGGTCTAGCTTTATCCTTATGAAACTTCTCTCTATCATTTATACAATTTTATTAAATTTGGATGTTAGTTGAAGTTTGTAAAATGTGTTACGTAACTAGATCATAAAATAGAAGAAAAGATAGATCAACGCCTTCAAAATCAAACCTTTCGAGGGGGAAACCTCATTTACATTACACAAATGAACAATTCTTGGATGATACAAATGACAAAACCTCCTTTCTATATATAGGAGTCTAACGGGTCACAATATAATCAAAGCTAACATAACAATAATAATATAAGGGCACAACAATAATAATAGTGGGCTTCTATGGGGCATAATAATAACAATATGGGGACAATAGAGGAACACCAATAACAATAAGTGCTACAATGACAATAGTAATTGGGGAATCACTAGTATTATAGGGACCTAACATGCCCATCTCCTTCAAAAAAGTGTTGTCCTCAACGCTTGAGTAGTTTTGGATGCTTCTGTATAAAATTATGACCCTCCCATGTGGAATCTTCAACGGGTAAGTTCTTCCAGTTGATGATATACTGCAAAATTGATCGATTCCGTAGCTCTCAAGTTCTTGTTTCTATGACTAGTTTAGGTTCCAATATGATTTTTCCTTCCTCATCAAGTTCTAGTAATATTGTTTTAACTGGGAATTTGTCACCTATAACCTTCTTTAAGCATGAAACATGGAAAATTGGGTGCATTTGGGAAGTTATAGGAAGCTCCAATTTGTATGTCATAGTACCTATCTTTTGCAACGCCTTTACGGAACATAATACTTTGGTGATAATTTGTTATCCTTCTTAACTTTCTTGAGGGAAATTTGTTTATATGGTTGTAGCCGTAGGAATACCCAGTCACCTACATCAAACTTCTTTCACTGCGATGTTGATATGCCTGTTGTTTCATTCTATTATGTGCCAAAGTGAGGTTATCCCTTAAGGGTTGGAGAACATGTTGTTAATGCTCGATGTGATCTTCCACTGCTTGAACCTTATAATTTTCTGTTAAATATGACGTGATGGATGGTGGATGATATCCATAAAGTGCCATAAATTGGGTCATTTTTGTTGCAGTATGGAAGGAAGTGTTTTACCACCATTCAGCCAGAGGTAACCATTTGACCCATTGTGTCTTCTTATCAGATACAATGCAACGAAGATATCCTTCCAAACATTTGTTTACTATCTAAGTTTTCCCATCATATTGTGGATGATAAGATGAGTTATGAGCTAACTGAGTACCAGGACAAGAAAATAATTATGTCCAAAAATTTCTAGTGAAAATGGGATCTCTGTTGCTTACAATAATCTTTTGGTTTCCATGTAGCTTTTGAATTATTTCCATAAATGCAGTAGAAACTGTACTTGCTTTAAATGGATGTGATAATGCACAAAAGTGTGCATACTTGATAAGTCTGTAAACTACCACCATGATGACACTCTTTCCTTCGGACTTGGGTAAACATGTGATAAAATCCTTTGAAACCTCCTACCAACGTTGGTTTGGAATGGATAAAGGTTATAATAGACCTTGGGTCTTAATTATTTCAACTTTATTTTGTTGGGAAACCAAACATTCTGCCACAAACTTTTGAATATCCAATTTAAGACCATCCCAAAAAAAATCTGTCTTAACCCTGTGGTATGTTTTTAAAAATCCTGAGTGCCCTCCTAAGGGAGAGGTGTGCAATTCCATAAGAATATTTTGTTTGAGTTGGGAATTCTTACATAGGTATAAGCGATCTTTTTACCATAACAAATCATTTTTCCAACTAAATGTATTAGATGCATTGGGATCTTGTTGTAACTTTTGAATAAGTGCCCACACATCTTCGTCATTCTTCCATTCATCCCTTGCTTTGTTTATCCAATCTAGTTGGACAATTTAAATGGTGTAAAACAATGCTTCCACATCCTCATCCTTTCTTGACTGTCCATCTGCCACAACAATTTTCTTCCCTTTTTTGTACATGATTTCAAATTCATAACCCAACATCTTTGTGACCTGTTTTTGTTGCTCTTCTAAAGATAATATTTTTTATAAAAAGTATTTAAGACTATCATGATTTGTTTTTACCTTGAAGTGTCTTCCCATTAGGTAGGGTCTCCATTTCTTAAGTGCATGTAGTATTTCCAACATTTCCTTCTCATAAATAGCTTTGTGTAAATACTTCCCTTTGATTGGATGAATTTTGAAAGTAATTGATCTTTCTTCTTACATTAAAACAATGTCAAATCCATTTATTCCACAATAAAGGTTTTTGTGAAGTCCGGCATAGCTAAGGTCGGTGCTTAGCACATTGCCTCTTTAAGATGTTGAAAGGCTTTCGTTTCTTCTGGAGTCCATGAAAATGCATCTTTCTGCAATAATGTTGTTAGAGGTGCTGCTATTCTCCCATGATTCTTAACAAACTTGCAATAATACCCCGTCAACCTGAGAAATCCTCGTACATTCTTTATGGATGTGGGGATTTTCCAGTCCTTAATGGCTTTAATTTTTCTAGGGTCTACCTTAACACCTTCATGAGATACAATATGACCCAAATATTCCTCCTCTTGTACTCCAAAGAAACATTTGGAGCTTTTTGCATATAATTGTTTCTCCTCCAATAGTTTGAGAACCCTATCAACATGTTGAAGATGATCCCTCCAAGGATTCCTGTAGATTAGTATATCATCAAAAAATACTAACACAACTTTTCTAAGGAAGGGTTTGAAAATGGAATTCATCAAACCTTGAAATTTAGAAGGTGCATTAGTAAGGCCAAAAGGCATGACCGAAATTCATAATGAACCTCATGATTTCTAAATGTTGTCTTTGAAATGTCTTCAATTTTAATTCTGATTTGATGATATCCTAAACAAAGATCCAACATGGTGAAGTAAATTTATCCATGCAATTCATCCAATAATTCATCAGTGACATGAATGACAATTTTATCTTTAATAGTGAGTTTCTTGAGCTCCCTAAAATCCAAACACATGCACCATAACCCATTGTTCTTGTGCACCAATATTATTGGAGCAAAGAAAGAACTTTGACTAGGTTTAATTTTACTAGCCTCTAGAATTTCTGCAACCATGTGTTAAATTTCACTCTCTTCGGCATAGAGATATTTGTAAGTGTTACAGATCCATTTCGTCACATCACTCCCAACATTCACATGAGTACTATTAGGGTTCATCAAACCCTAATTCATTTGCTACATGCTCTAGACAAGTCATCACTTTGAATGCCTCCTTCCCTAAAAGTTTCTTGGCCTAAAGCCCTCCAGAAATGCCTCCTTGACGGACCAGTGCAAGCTTGGTCAGGGGTAAATGCACTTCAATTTAGTTAGGCCCATGTAAGGGTGAATTTCAGTGCACTTAGGCCCATTTTGACCTAAGTTGGGTGAGATTGAGTGAAACGTTCATAGGGTTTTGGGAATATTCTTATCTTCTAGAGCATTCTAGGAGATTCCCACACTTATCATCTCCTATGAGCTCGAAATTGGATAGGGAATGCGTTAAGTAACCTCCTATTCTCTCATCTCTTCCTCCATGGAAACTAACTCTAAGTTTGGAGGGCCATTTAATACACTCATTTATGAACAAACCACCTCCATTTTCCTATAAATTGAGCACTCATCTAAGTGATCAAGGGCTAGACTTTGAGAATTTGTAAGGAGATACTATTGGTGTGAGGTTTGAGATTGTAAGCAAGTATTGTTATTCTACCGGAGTGTTGTGCTTTGGATGTAATGTTGGATGGAACTCAACCTGGAGGAGTGACATTGGATCAAACTTGATGGTTGTAACTCTTCCTTCTACTTAATAAAGTTGTTTACACCTTTTCCCATATTTTTGTCTTTATGTATGATGATTATATGTGTAAATACTTTCGATTCCATTTTCTTATAGTAGATAGATCTCTTGCTTTGATTGGTTTTTATCCTCTGTTTATGATTGTAGGTACTTGTCTAGCGGATTAAGTTCGAGAAGGAGAAACAAGAGCCATACAAAGGAGACAAAGGGAAAGTGAAAGATAACAAGTAGGTCCCTTGTCTTATTTATCTTCTATAGAAAAAGGATAAATGCTTTAAATCTGTTGTTCTAGGTGTAGCTACCCACCTAGGGAAATTGTATTTATATGTAGATGCAAAAGTCCACATAACAAATTGGCGACTCCAATGGGAGTGATCATCATTCTAGGTAGTTTACCTTAATCCTAGTACACCCTACTAAACATTACTTGCTTCCATTGATCTTGTTTTAGCCTTTTTGAAGTGCTTTTTGGTAAAAATTGTGCTTGAAAGCTCCTAGAATGGCCTCTTTGGTGCCAGCCCAGTCTTGGTCAGGACACAGAGCACTACAGTGCACCCTTGGCTTGACGACAGTGCATTAAAGTGCACTATCTCCCATTCAGGACTGCGCTGATCCTCCTTAGCTCAAAAATCCCACCTTTGACTTGATTTTTCCCAAATTTCCTTTTGTTTTTGCTTGCTGAAAGATCAATGATTGTTGTGTCTTTGAAATCAATTTGTGTTTCCTTTCCTAGCCATACTTTGGCCTCATTGTTTAGTGTTTCTTAAATGATTTCTTTCTCACTATCAATTCACTGTCAAAGTTATTTTATAGTTGATTAATCTTTGTTCAAAAGAAAGTGTCGTAAAAGTATTCATTTCTTTCGAAAGGAACTATCGTAAAGTCTTCGTTCTTGCAAAAAGATTCATTGATTGTATGCAAATTAGTTTCCTTTTGTCCATTTCAAAATTAAGGGAATTGAAAAGAAAAACTTGCATTGTGCATTGAAAAAGTTTGAGTGTGCTCATAGGAATATTTTAGGGAAATTGCATTAGATATGCTCTTTGTTCTTTGATTTAAAGAATCTGATTGGTATATCCCTACTAGATAAGGTTTTCATTGTTCCAATTGAATGAAAATAATGCTTATCATATTAGTTGCATTCTAGGAATTTCAAAGACATCACGTGGTGAACCTTTAAAGGCAAATTATTAATCAAGATCAACTTAAAGTTAACCTCAATTAACCGAATGGAGCATTGTCACCTAACAAAAAACATTTAGAGTTTCTAGGCAAGAGATGTGTTCTCGCATCGTAAAACATAGCAGATGTCACTAAATTGTTTGCGATACATTCTGAGTGTGATACCTCATTCCATGTACATGAGTATATCGTAGCTCATCCACGTACCTTTGGGTATATAGGGAGGTGTTATAGTATGTAAAGTATAAAGGAATGCTCTCACTATGCGGTTTCATGTTAGACATCGCTAATATGGATTGGACCTCCACGTACTTTTGGGTATATGTGGGAGGACAACCTTAGGTTTTTATCCATCCATAGGTAACTGAGCCGACTACCTTGTACACTGTGATACACAAACCACATCATTCGGGGAGATTGTCTACACATATGTTAAGCCCTTGGTTTACTGAGGCAGTATATTGCAGTTCACACTTGCCTGGTAATCCTTTTGCCCAGATTATCCATTTTTTGTTTTGTTATGTTATTTTAATTAAAATAAAATTAATTGTCCGCGGATAATATCCTCCACATCACTCCTTAGTTGATCTTAGGTTGATACATATGGCAACAACTTCAGAGACCACCGATCAAGGAATTCCTTTTGATGGGAATCCTAGTCCTTCTCCTCCTTTCAGAAATATTGGTGCTCCTTATATGGCTATATTATCCCTTCTAGGATTTACCATTGGCTTGCTAGTTTGGTTTTTTTCAACCTCCTTGGTTCAAAATGTCGTGATTTATCCACAATCAATTACTCCTCTAACTTGACAAAATCAACCGCCAGTTGATCCTAAAGTTGACCCTTTGCCTTCTTCGTTGATTGTTTCTTCCTCCCCCTCTTCCTCTTCTTCTGGTTAAAGTATTAGCACTAGTAAACAGGTGGCTAAGAAGAAGAAGAAAGGGAAGAAGAAGAAGAAAGGGAAGAAGAAGAAGAAGAAGACGAAGAAGCAAATTCAGCAGGGGGGCAACCAAGCAACCATTGCTTTGAATCCAACTTCTGATGAGAAACCGTTTGATAAGCCTCACAAACTTCTATATCCTTGGAAACTTTGTACGGGAGACCATATTCTTCGAAATTGTTCTGGTATTCCTCAGATCTTAGAAGAATGGTATTCTCATTCACATCATCCTGTGTCATCAACTTCTGGAGATCATGTTGGTGACACACCATCAACTAGTGGCAGTAAAGTTCATGGAAAGAAGGGTAAAGTTAAGTTTCCCTATAGGTTATGTGAAGGGAATCACCCCATTCACCTTTGTCGCTATCTGGATGAAGCCAAAAAATTATTGGATAATCATCCTTCTTCTCTACAGTGACTTCCTTTTGGTTACAGGAGACTCTCCCTTAATCATTCACTAGTTTATGAATTGACTGACCGAAATAAACTGTCAGTCAAACCCACTCTCTCTGAATGTGAATCCCATGAGTCTATACCTGACCAATCATAGGCCGAGGAAATAGTTGACCTGATTTCACCTTCAGGTAATTGTACCTTTCCTGTAGAGAGTGAGTATGATACCACTCAAGTTCTTTTTGTTTCTTCAGATTCCAATGAGCTTGGAGGCAACCCTCTTGTTCCATCAAGACAGGCAGAAAATCCTTCTATTCTCATAACTTAAGGGGGTATTTCTCCCATTCTTACGGTACTCCCTAAAAGTAGTCTGGTCACTTCCTTTGATTGGAATCGACTAGCAAGATGCCGTCTTCCTTCTTATGTGCCTTCCTAGACCATAATATAGGTTTGTAATATGGTTGTACCTGGCACTATTATAGATGAAGGTGAATAAGTGAGTATCCTTTCCTCCACTTCTTGGCAAGCACTCAGTTCGCCGCCACTTGTGCCTCTTACCCAGAATATGTTGGCTTTTAACAGAGGAACCAGTTAACCATTAAGGATCCTTCCTTAGTTGCCTATTACTTTGGGAGGAAAAATTGCTTATCTCAATGTGATGGTAGTCCCAGGCCCTTTAGATTACAATTTACTTCTTGGGTGCGACTATGTTTATGACATGGGAGCTATTGTTTCAACACTGTTTCGAGTGATGTGTTTCCTACATGAAGGCAGAATTGTCACCGTTGACCAGCTTTCATTTCCCAGTCCAAATATGTCTTCTAGTCAACCATATTCACTAAATGGTCCTTTTTTCCGAATGGTATCTTCCCCTCCACGGGTCAATTATGTGGCAACCCGTTCCATGCCTACATCAACTGGCGATCAATTATGTGATGTTGTGTATTATGTACTGAGGGAACAAGATCTCTCTAATGGATTCCTTGTTACGTATCCCTTCCAGAGCATTGTTCTCCCATCTAATGAGAACCTCTTGGAAGTCATGACCTCTTATGGTTCGTGATCAAGGAATATGAGGATAGTTCCTTATCTTGTGTCTACCTCGTTAAAAAATGAAACAAGGAATATGAGGATAGTTCCTTGTCTTGTGTCAACCTCACTAAAAAATGAAACAAGGAATCTGAGCATAATTCCTTGTCTTGTGTAAAGGTCGTTAAAAAATGAAACAAGGAATATGAGGATAGTTATTTGATTGTGTCAACCTTGTTAAAAAATGAATCAGGTCTAGGAGGACGGTTCCTTGTCTTGTGTCAACCTCATTAAAAAATGAAACAAGGAATATGAGGATAGTTACTTTACTGTGTCAACCTCATTAAAAAATGAAACAAGTCCCATGAGCATAGTTCCTTGTCTTATGTCAAGCTCGTCAAAAAATGAAACAAGGAATATGAGGATAGTTCCTTGTCTTGTGTCAACCTCATTAAAAAATGAAACAAGGAATATGAACATAGTTCCTTGACTTGTGTCAAGCTCATTAAAAAATGAAACAAGGAATATGAGGATAATTCTTTTACTATATCAGCCTCATTAAAAAATGAAACAGGTCTTAGAGAATAGTTTCTTGTCTTGTGTCAAGCTCATTAAAAAATGAAACAAGGAATCTGAGCAAAGTTCATTGTCTTGTGTCAATCTCATTAAAAAATGAAACAAGGTCCCCTGGAGCAAAGTTCCAATTCAAGTGTTTGATTAGATCTCGTAAAATCCCAGTTGAGTGTTTCACTTCATCTCGTAAATGAACCTTAATTCTTGTTGGCATTATGATGCATGTGTTGTACTTGATGGCAACCCTCTCATAGAAGATCATGTCACTTATATATAACTAGATGAATCAGATGTGAATGAATGCATGGGTTGCAGGACAACTAAAAGGAATCAGATGATAGATCTAAGTGTGACAAGGTAGCTTTGCCATCAAGTCCAAAGGGGGAGATTGTTGGCATTATGATATAAGTGTTGTCCTTGATGGCAAGATGACAGATTATAGTGCAGTAGTTCAGTAGCAAAGAATTGATGATCAGATTAGGAAGAATGAAGAAAGCTGAGTATACACGCAGGTTCACTATATACCAAGTCGCGTATAGAGGCAGGATATACGCAGGTTCACTATGTACCAAGTCGCGTATATACGCAGGTTCGCTATATACCAAGTCGCGTATACACGCAGGTTATACTCACAAGTTTTCTGGGTATACAAAAATGCGTATACACGCGGGTTTGTTGATCAGAAGTCGCGTATGCGTATGCATGCACTTCCATGCACGGAAAAGCACGTACATGTGGGAAAACTTACTTTGGTCCGTGGCGGTTAGTCCTTGGAATTTGAACCTATGGTTTTTGGACCATGCATCTCGATAGACGTGTTGATCCCTAGTATTGAGTTGATGGTATTGGTTTGTTATGGTTTTGGACCATGGTATTGAGCAAGGCCTAAGACTATAAAAGGAGAAGAAGATCATTAGGCAAATGCATTGAGAAAGTCTTGAATATCTGATGAAGGATGAGATCCAGTATGCAGGTTATGGGTTTCTTGATCTAAGCTAAGGAGGGATCTCACAAGTTGATGGAGAACAAGATCTAAGGATAGATCGGGATCAAATGGTTTGAAATGAACTATTTCTATATGATTGATTATGTTTATTCTAGATCTGTATACTGACGCAAGTAATGTTCTGAACTGGGTATAACTTAAGGTTGAAATCGCTGCAAGGCATGATTGAATATTTATAGATCTATACGCGGGTTGGATTTGGTAAAAGCGCGTATGTACGCGGGTTCAGTTTGTCCAAGTAGCGTATGCACTTTAATGCATGATTTTGATGATACAGTTGGTTCTGAATAGTGTTGCAAAGTTCAGGGTTCTGCTCAGTGTTCTGGTGACTGTTTCTATTGACAGGGTTTCGGTATTAGGTATTGATGTTGCTAAG
>APFE030845633.1:53441-74844 GCA_000404065.3 Pinus taeda
CAGTATTATTTCCAACAATTCTATCCACCTGATAGCCACGAGTAGTCTACTTAGGTGAATGTAATGAAGCTTTGGGGGCATGCACCTAGAATTGAGTCATCATGTTGGGGGCATGTAAACTAGTTTTTCATTTCAAGCTTCTGTAAACATGAAACTTAATTCAAGCATAGTTTTTCATTTCAAGCTTGTGTAGACATGAAACTGAATCCAAGCATAGTTCCCTATGGTTGAAGCTTGTGTAAAAATGAACCCATCTCCATTTTAACCCTTGTGATTGCCATTCTATTAGCCTCTTCCATCAGATGAACTTTGGTTTTTCTCCTTCCATCATCACTGTCTCCTTAGCCAATCATACTCTTTCACTTGGTTTTTTTACCATTTTTGAGGAATAGTTGCAACAAGTGGTCTTATTAACCACCCTCTTCACATAAATCAACATGTTTTGAGAAGTTCCAACATCACCGGAACTAGTTGCTATCCTAAACACCACTCGTTCCTCAAGGTGGAGTTCTCTTTAAGATCTTTTCAGACTCTCTAACTATGAAAAGATTTCCGAGCGCTTGTCCTTTTCATCTCATTATCGGATTGGAAATGACATCTACTCAGTATAAATTTAACCCTTTTCCCGATTGAGATAGATTATTTATGAAAAAGGAATACGTTGATTGAACATGGTCAATAGGTTCTCTCTTGTATTGTTTTACTCTTTTTCAAACTTGAGAGACAAACTTAAGAAAAATTACTTGTGGAGTTTTCTTTTTTTCCTTTTTCAAACTCTCTAAACATGAAAAGGACTAAGTTATCCTTGTCGTTAAACTCGTTAAAACATAAAATTGTGACAAACTTGTCCATCATGACAAGATCAAGTTTCACCTTCGCTAGACTCGTTAAAACATCACATAGTGATGGATTCACCCGAAGGGTGGAATTATACAACAAGCATATGTTATCCTCCTCAAGCTTAATAAAAAAATAAAGAGGTACTGGTCAGCAATGATTGGGGAAAATGGGAGAAGGGGTAAACCACTTTATGGCAGCAGGTCGCTCTTGAACATGACACTTTCACTTCATCACTGTGACTACTTCGGTTGGCTTATCTGCCTGATGGTCATCATACCTTGGTATATCATACCATCCATTACTTTGGTTTTGGTTCAATGTTTCCAATTCATTCAGTGCTATTGACATGTTCAAGAGAAGTCACTCAATTAAATTCATTCTTTGCAATACTCATAAACCTTCATTTTCATGACCGCCATTCCTGAACCTTGTGTCGTCAATCACATTCCGTCTCCAAAAATAATTATTCTCGTTGTGTGTCATTAATGTGGGATATATCAAGGCCTTCCTGTGACGATTCATTTCTTGTCAACATCAACACATTATAAAAGAAGTTGACTTAGAAACCCCCTTCCAATACCTCGAGGCTTGCATACATCAATGGAAATTTTCTCACTTCTGGCGATAGGTTGACATCACTAGGTTTCGACCGAAATACTTTGTATGATGTTCAACATCAAAACATCCATTCACACCATGCATAATGTATTGCAGTACCTTAAGCATCATTATCATTATTGGTGATTTATCTCGTGTCTGTTAACGACTTACATCATTAGCTGGTAATCAGATGGTGTCTTCCCATGTTTGACTTCAGATCACATATTCACATGGTTAGACTTGTACTTGAGTAAACAATTGAGCGATATAGAAGACCCCAGATCTAGTTTCATCCATCGAGGCTACAATTTCAGGATAGTACTAAATCATTTGTACAATGACTTTACATAGATGGTCATCCTATCATGGGTCTATATCTGTAGATGACTATCTATGTATATGTAATGAAAATTCTATATGTTGAGCACGGTATGCCTTCCCTCAGTAATTCATGAAAAATCCAAAATATCATGATATTATGTATTGTAATTGATGCAAGTCACCATCCGCTTCAGAACCTCCTCATCATATCATAAAGCATATCACTCAACATTATCATTTTCGACTTCATGCTTTAGGGGGTAACTGTTACAGATCCATTTGGGAACATCACTCCCAACATTCAGATGAGTATTATTAGGGCTTATCAAACCCTAATTCAATTGCTATATGCCCTAGACAAGTCATCACTTTGAATGCCTCCTTCCCTAAAAGTTTCCTGGCCTGAAGCCCTCCATAAATTCCTCCTTGAGAGACCAGCATAGCCTTGGCTAGGGTAAATGCACTTCAGTGCAGGTAGGCCCATGTAAGGGTGCATTTTAGTGCACTTAGTCCCACTTTGACCTGTGCTGGGTGATATTGAGCGAAATCTTCACAGGGTTTTGGGAATATTCTTATCTTCTTGAGCATTCTAGAAGATTCCCACACTTATCATCTCCTATGAGCTTGAAATTGGATAGGGAACGAGTTAAGTAACCTCCTATCCTCTCATCCCTTCCTCCATGGAAACTAACTCAAAGTTTGTAAGGAAATTCAATACCCTCATTTATGACCAAACCACCTCCATTTTCCTATAAATTGAGCACTCATCTAAGTGATCAAGGGATGGACATTGAGAATCTATAAGGAGATATTGTTGGTGTGAGGTTCGGCACTGTAATCAAGTATTGTTATGCTGCCAGAGTGTTGTGTTTTTGATGTGATGTTGGATGGAACTCAAGATGGAGGAGTGACATTGGATCAGACTTCTTGGTTGTAACTCTTCCTTATACTTAATAAAGTTGTTTACACCTTTTCCCATATTCTTGTCTTTATTTATGATGATTATATGTGTAAATGTTTTCAATTCCATTTGCTTATAGTAGATAAATCTCTTACTTTGATTGTTTTTTGTCCTATGTTTATGATTGTAGGTACTTGTCGAGTGGATTAAGTTCGAAAAGGAGCGACATGAGCCATACACAGGAGACAAAGGGAGAGAAAAAGATAACAAGTAGGTCCCATGTCTTATCTTTCTTCAATAGAAAAAGGATAAATGCTTCAAATATTTTGTTCTAGGTGTATCTACCCACCTAGGGAAATTATATTTATCCGTAGATGCAAAATTCCACATAACGGTAAGGCCTCATGTTTGGAGGAATACTTCTTGGAATCAAATGAATAGCATGATCATGATCATGAATAGGTGGGAGGCCTTTAGGAGTCTCAAATACCTTGGAATGATTGTCCAAGGCATTTTGGAGATCTGGAGAAATAAATGATTTCGATGTGGGAACCTCTAGCGAACATAATTGTACAATTACGCCTCGTTGTTCTTTCTTTAGAAGCTTTGTCATTCCATTAGAGCTGATTATCTTTCCTGGTTTCCTTACGATACCTCTTAATTCAAATTCCTTTCCTTCCGAACAAAATTTCATGAAAATTTCTTGAAAATTAAAAGTTATTATACCAAAGGATTATAGCCATTGGACTCCTAGTACAACATCAGTACCACCCATTGGAATGGAAAGCATTGGGTTATTCAATAAATAGTCTCCCATGGATAGCTTGATATTATGGCACTTTCCAGAGAAATTTATGGTTCGTCCATTTGCAACCATCACTTGACACTCTGGTGTTGGATATAGGAAGCAATTCAATTCCTTGGCTATCTTAAAATGAATAAAATTATGGGTACTACCTTAACAAATCAATACTATTATCTTTTTCTTCTTGATATGTCCTTCTATCTTAATATTTTGAGGAGTGGTAATTTGATCCAATGCATTACAAGATATGGTCAGATTCATTTCTTCTTTCTCTAGTGTTATTCCTGATGTTTATCCTCTTCTTTTTATGTTTCCTGTTCCTTTTCTTCCTCCTCTTCACAATCTATGTAAAATAATTTCTTCTCAACACACTTATGACCTTTAGTGTATTTTCTATCACAACTGTAACAAATCCCTTTTGTTCTTTTTTCTTCAAATTTTTGTGGTGTCAACCTTGTAGGTTGTGGAAGGCTAGGAGCAACAACACTCCCATATTTATTGTTTTCAGTGGTAGGCTTCATTGTTGCCATAAGTTTGCTTTCCATTTGTCTTGCCAACCCAAATTCCCTCTCCAATGAATCAGGTTCCAAAGGTGAACCTCATGTTCTATGTTATCCTTTAAATTCCCTATGAACACATCAATCCTATGCTCCTCTAGGTTATCTTTTACCCTTATATTCAATTTTTGGAAGTCCTCAATGTGCTCCATCATTGAACTCTTTTGTTTGAGATTTATTAATTAGCTAGAAAAGGTGTTTCTTTTTGTATCCTCATAATGTGCTATCATTTCTTCCGTAAAAATTTCCCAAGTGACAATTTTTTTACGAGAGAAAAGCCATTGATACCATACAAACTAATTTGGTTCCAAATATAAAGTTGCAATGTGTACCTTTTGTGTGTTTTACACATTATGGAGATAGAAATATTGTTCCATCTGTAGTATCCATGTTACAGGATCCTTGCCATCAAACTTTCTCATATCGATCTTTGGAACATGGTGGGTCTTTGTTCTAATGTTAGAGTCTATCAAATCATGATTAACATTTCTTTTGTTCTCATCATGAGTTTACTCTACTGCCTTTTCACCATTAAGAAGCCTTTCTTGTAGTAACGTCATCAAACCTTTCACATCTTTCTTGAAATCTTCAATGTTTTCATTCTTCGAATCATGATTAACATTTGTTTTGTTCTCATTATGAGTTTCCTCTACTACCTTTTCGCCATTAGGAAGCCTTTCTTGTAGCAACATTGTCAAACCTTCCTTCCAACCTTCCATGTCTTTCTCCCAATCTTCAATATTTTCTTTCATACCATCTATCTTAGCTTCCACTCCTTTCTTTAAACCATGCATCTTAGCTTTTGTTACTTTTAGTCTTGCACTTGGTCCCGTAATTTTGATATATCATGTTGCATTTCTTCCTCTTCTTCATGAGTCATGCTAGATCTTTCATGTTTCTTATGAGGTGTTTCCATTTTCTTTCTTTTGGGAATCAATTAATGATAATAATTCGTCACTATGCCCTTTCAATTTCTTCAAACTATTTTTTCAAACCAAACTTATGCAAAATGTTAAAAAAACTACACACATTTTTTCACTTTGTAGGATCTCGATATTGAATATGTTGTATATCTTTAATTTCGGATCTCCAAGGTCTGAAATTTCTTCCTGGGGTATCCCTCTGAGTCCTCTTCCTAATCCTACAAGGCTGATCAATATTCTATTCTCCAAGGAAGGGTTCTACTAAATCTCCCACGATGACCTTATTATAGACTAGTTCAGTAGAGTGAACTTGTACGAAGTGCCACGTCTCACTGTTTCGACCTCGAGACCTGAAACCGATACACAAAAAACTAAAGGCCATCCTCCTTTTGTAACATCTTACGAAATTTCAATTTGATGCTTAGCAAACAAGTTATGACAATTTTCCCCAGGTCACCTATTTGAGATATAATTCGAGATCCTGCAAACACCTTAACTTCCTTGGATCATATCTCCAAAACTTTAGCAAGAAAAGATCTGAAATTTGGACCTGCGATTCAGAGAGATTTCTGCTCTAATGGGATTTGTTTTAAGCTTTTGAAACGTTGCAGGAAAAATTTATAGCGAAAATTCCACAATGACCTTTTTGGAGTAGCAAAACCCTATAATCCAAAGCTCTGACACCAAATGTTATGAAACCAACTCACAAAATAGAATAAAAGATAGATCAATGCCTTCAAAATCAGCCTCTTGAAGGGGGAAACATCCCTTACATTACAAAAATTAACAATTCTCGGATGATACAAATGAAAAAACCTCCTTTCTATATATAGGAGTCTAATGGGTCACAATATAATTAAAGTTCACATAACAATAATAATATAAGAGCACGACAATAATAATAGTGGGCTTCTATGGGGCACAATAATAGCAATATGGGGACAATAGGAGCACAAAAAAAACAATAAGGGCTACAATGACAATAGCAATGGGGGAATCACTAGTATTATAGGGACCTAGCAAAATGAAACATTATACCTTCTTATTATTAGAAGCAATCTACCCAAGGAGGAAGGGATATAGGTTTTTGTATAGTTGAAATATTTGGAAAGACTAAATGATTCCCTCTCCAAATAAACAATCATTCATTTTTGTTATCTTTTCATGGTATGGATAATATTAAGGAACACTCATATTGGGTCTAGTTGTTGTAGTTAGTTTCCCATATAACTATTTATTTTAAAGGTAAGAAGATAAGCATGCTTATAAATGGTTGGCTAGTTGATGTTTGTACATCAAATTAAGGAAGATGTTGGACTTTAGAGATATCATTAAAAAAAATTGCAAAACGTATACATAATAAGGTTATATATTGCAAAATCATCTCAAGAAATACCTACCACCATGGACTACTAAAATGATTAAGACAATTTGAAGAATCAAAGAAAATGTGAGAACTATTCCAACCTTGTCTCTCTAAAAAAAAAGAACAATAGATTTTTTAAATTGATTATTCTAAGGTAGCTTAGGGAGTGGTATCAATTGAGAAAATATATGGAAATGAAGAGATGTGTGGGATGCTTCATGATCCTTTAAAGAAGACAATAATTTACACTTCCAACAACAAAGAACATCTTGTAGTAAAAAGGGTGATATAACATGAGAATTCATATTTGAAACTTATTATATTTTTATTTTTAATAGACTTGAATATTTAGTTTCCTTCCCATAGTTCTCATCTCTCTTCTTTACATTCAAGGAATGATGGGCCACATCTCTATGGTTATGGAAAAAATATTGTTAAAAATATTTTTAAACATTTCAAAACTCTTAAAAACATTTTCAAATCTAAAAAATATGGAGTTGACACTACATTAGGCCCTAATGTCCACGAGAACTATAGAAAATCCTACATTGGAAACTCTAGAAGAGTTTTAAAAGAACATATACTTGGTACCTGTCATAACCATATCTCCAAATAACCTATTATTGAACATGCTCATAACTCCAAACACCATATATACTTTGTCCAAACCAAAATTCCTTTATCTAAACCTTGTTACTCCACTAATATTATTCAAGAAAAAGTTGAAGTTGAAGATAACCCTTATAATTCAATTGGGAGGAAAATTATACAATCAACAAATCATGGAAGCATATTATCCATCGAATCAGTCAATAGAGTCCTCCTTTCATTACTACCCGATTTGTTTTTCTTTTAACCTTCTATTTCCTTTTAAGTGATCTCCCCTTAATTTTTTTTACTCCCTCACCTTTCTTTATTACTTTTATCAAAGGTTATGTCACATTCCTTTGAACTAACTTAGGAATTTACAGGGTAAGTTCTTAAGATGGAATACCAAAGGACACTGCTCACAAAAATATCACAGATCAATACACCAATATTCTTGATAGCACCAACTACTTCCAATGGTGGTCCTGCATTGTGGATTTACTTAGAAGTAAAGGTCTTTACAAAATAGCCTTACGACAAGAGACTAAACCTAAAGATGAAGATAAGGCAGCCAAATGGGAAAATACGCAAGATCAAGCACGTGGGTTGATAGGGATGTTTATTTATGCAAAACTTAGATTCCATATCGCATAACTTGATACCCCTAATAAAGAAATGAAACAAATCACTAAAGTTTTTGGAATTAAAAATGAAATTAGAGCACATCAATGCGAAAATGAGTTGGTTACGTTGGACCCCAATAATTTTTCTTACATTAAATATTTATTGTCCAAGTTCAAGACCTTTAGACTTCTCTTGGAAGGTGTTAAGGTAAAGATAGAAGATGCTAGCCTTCTCTATTCCATTCTTACTAAGTTGGGACCAACCTACTCTGTGTTTGTTTCCACCTTCCATTCTACTAGAGAAGCATTTATTTCTCAAGGACAAGACTACAAGTCCCCCTCTTTTGATGCCTTTTATGATTCTTTAATAAGAAAACAAGAAAAACTCTTACATATTGGTCTTCTTAATCTTAGAAACTCTTCCAAGAAAGCCTTAGTCACCCAATAGCAACCAAATTCATAGAATCCTAAGAAGCAATATCCTAAAAAGAATGGTCCTACACCAAACAAGGGTCCTAAGAAATTTCAGTCTCAAAATGAAAAATCAATTCAACAAAATGATAAGGAAAATAAAAACAAAGGGAAAAAGACTAATAGAAATTGAAACTTTTGTAATCAAGATGACCACTTAGAATCCAAATGCTTTAAGAAGATGGAAGCCTTGGAAGCAACAACGAAGGAGCATAACATCCATTTGGATCATTCTTCAACTTCAACTTCATCTTTAGGAATAGCACTTTTTGAATGTGGTTTTCAGGCATCTCAGTTTGGTTATGCACTTAACGTATCTTCTTCTTCTCATTATCATGAGTGGATCATTGATTCTAGAGCTTCTTATCACATGGCTAAAAACAAAGCCATGTTTTCTTCTTTAAATGATTGTAACACCAAAAATATATATGTTAGTGATGATAGATCTCTTAGTGTCGTAGGGACTAGAACTATTCATCTAGACAATGGTAAATTTAATGATGTATTATGTGTTCCAACCTTATCCTGCAACCTTCTATATATATTATATATATATATATATATATTATATATATATATATATATATTAGATAACTCATTCAAGTGAAGGTAAAATCATTGAATTTTCACCTCACGATGTTGTAATTAAGGATCTAAGAGATCCTAAATAGATTTTAGCTACTAGCATTGCTGATGATTTTACAAGGTTGTATAAGTTTAACAAATTTGGGTCATCAACACTTCCCTCGGTATTTTTTGCTCATAATGATGAAGTGAGAAAAATTTAGCATGAGCGATTTGGTCACTTAAACTACCACTCCCTTCAAAATCTATGTAAAGAAAATATGGTGACATGTCTTCCTATGGTATCTTGCAAAGATGGTGTTTGTTTCAGATGTGTACTCAGAAAATGTCATTAGGATAGTTTTGAACAACGTGCCTCTTGGCATGCCTCAGCCCCTTTACAGCTTGTGCATAGTGATTTATGTAATCCACTTCCGGTTTTTTCATTCTCTGGCTATAAGCATTTCTTAACTTTCGTTGATGATTTCTCCAGACGCACTTGGGTATACTTCTTAAAACTCAAGAGTCAAGTATTTAACGTGTTTTTGGCCTTTAAGGCCTTTGATGAGAAACAATTTGGACATCAAATTCTTAAGCTAAGATCAAATAATGGCGGAGAATATGCTAACACCAAATTCATCAACTTTTACACTGAGCATGGAACATACTGTTCCATATACTCCACAACAAAATGGTGTAGCTGAAAGGAAGAATCACACCTTAAAGGAAATGGTTAATTGTATGCTTCAATCTAAAGGACTTAGTATTAATTTTTAGGCAGAAGCAATTAACTGTGCAAATTACATAGTAAATCACACTCCTACTAAGGTTTTAAATAATATCACTCCAGAAGAAGCATGGAACTCAATTAAACCAAATGTCAATCACTTTCTTGTTTTTGGAAGTGAAGCATGGGCCTATATTCCAGATGAGAAACATAAAGCCTTAGAACCTAAGAGTGAAAAATGTATTTTTGTTGGATATTCTAAAAATGTCAAAGGATATAGACTTATTCCACTTAAGTCCAAAAAAGTTATCATTAGAAGAGATGTAAATTTTGCTGAAAATATATTGGCCTACAAGCCTAGTTCGACAGATGTGCCAACTCTCTCTATCCCTTCTACTTCTGAAATATTTCTTCTTCAGATGATGACAGCAAGGATGAAAATCCTCCCCCACCTCCTCATGATCCTCCTTCAGCTCCTCAGCTTCCAAAATGGGTCCATTCTACTCAGGATCTAGCAGGTGCTCTTCCAGGTGATCCTACAAATCATCGATATACATGTTCTCAGTTTGATAGAGCCTCTTATTTACTGGCTCAATCTTCAGCAAATTATGATCCTGTTGTGTTGTACAAAAACACCCCATTTCTTACAAATCTTTATATAAAATCTTAATATGAAATGGGTCCCTTAAAAAATAAACTTAGATGTGTGAATACAATGGTATGTATCTCTTCACAAGACAAATCCTTGTAAAAACCCCGATGTAAATAAATCATTTTATAGAACCTTAAGAATAAGAAATAAAGTGTTCCTTTAAAAATATTAAAAAACCATTTTATATTGCGATAAAGCAATCGGAGATCGCATATCGCAATATTAAGGGAAACACACACAAAATCAAGACCTCACCCAATTCTCTGACTCGAAAAGGTAATCGCAATCGGTAATCGGGGAAAACAAATGCCAAAGCAAAAGCCCCTCAATTCCTCTGACGCGATAAAGCAAATCACAATCGGAAATCAGCCATGTCAATGATAAAGGGACATATGAAAAAAGCCTAATCAATTCCTCCGATGTGATAAAGCTAATCGCAATTAGCAATCTGCGGAGTCATATGACAAAGATATAAAAGCTCAAGCCAAAAATCTCGAATGTGATCTATTAATTAAGTACACATCTCAAAAAGCAAATATACATTAAGAAGGTTTGCATGCATTATATTGTATCACCTTTCGGTGATCGGAAATATTTAAAGCAAGTCCTAAAAGCCTTCCCTTTGATGCTCCCAATCATCGATTTGTGATTTATCACCGATTGGCAATCAATAAAATCTGAGGCACGCTTGCGATGTGATGGGCATTTATGATGTTATTTACCACGATTGATAGTTTAAACAGCTATTCAATACTGCAGTTAAGGATGGAACTTTTTAAAAGATTTGATTCGTGGTAATCCTTAACTACATTTTATTTATCGTATGCCAGTCAACGTAATTCTATTCTTTATCATATTGGCTTGCAGAAACACTTCCTCTCTATCACGGTTTGCAATTGTTTGTGCAGAATTCTTATGAAACCAGAAATCTAGAGAGAATGGAGAAGAAATCAAAAAATTCTACAATAGTAGCTCCTCCTCCAGTCAAAGATCCCAGACCAAGCAAGAAAGGATTAATCTCAGATACGACGTGCCTTGGTTTGGGAAACACTAGCTGGGAGAGCATTTACAATCTGATAGAAGCAGAGGAGTCCGAGGAATTATCAGAGGAAGCCACAGTTGACTCAACTAACAAATCCGAAGGAAATCTTAAAGAATTGGCCTTTTCCTATCTTCACAGAATAGCAGTGTGAGCTAAAATCCTGCCATATCCTAATGTAGTAAGATGGGTGGTGGAGAAAATTACAGTCTTGGACAGAACCTTTTGCACAGCTAATGGAAGGATATTTGGCTCATTTCAGCCTGAGGATCTCATGTAAATGTACCACTTACCTTGACCTGAAAAGTGATACAACAAGGTGTTCTTGGAAGCGTTTGTAAAGGAAAACGACTCAGAGTCAACCCTGATAAGGCAATTGAGGCATTTCCTAGAAAAGCACAAGCATGAGTCATCGGGTAAGTAATCTGTTAACTCTTTGGCTTCCCCTTATCGTTATGCCGGAGCTATGATGTGTAGGATGTGGGGAATACATGATTTTACCAAATTTACCATAAAAATGGTCCCCCTAATGGAAGCCGCAATCAACAGTTATGTGATGGATTGGGCAAATATTTTGTCTGATAAACTAGCCACAACAATTTTACAATACAGAACAAATGCACATCAAACTTCCCAGATTATTCCTCCTTTTTATTATAGTGCATATATTATGGATACTATTTGCTTTAACTCTAAATATCCAATACTCGAGTGGAGATGGACTCCCCAAGACCTGAATCCAATCCATATTTACTACCAGCAGTTATGGAAGTCACATTACAAGAATCACTTGTATAAAATTTCCAATGGTTTTATTCTCCCCGTATATTATTTTATTTTTAATAAACTTGCCCTCGGGATATCCCCAAAGGCAGAAATTGAGTTGACAGCAGTAGGGAGTTGGTTTGGGGAGGAGAAATTTAATTATATAAGGCTTTTTGGTAGCCTTACTAAACCCCATGTTCTTCCCCTGTATGTGCCTGATAACTTGTTAGCTCGGGAATTGGCTTATCAAATAATAGTGGAAGGGACATCCAGAACCCTTAAGGATTCAAAGAAGAACATGTGGCCAATCTTCCCTTTACGGTGTGGCATTTCACTCTGCATGAATACAAGCATGCAGAGAAGGAGACAGAAAAGATGCTAATGCTAAATTTTGCTACAATTCCTAATAGGCCATATGATCTAAGACAGGTTTCTTGTAATGTCATATCGCAAGCCAAACTTTCTAAGTTTGATCATAAAGGTGATGAATTCGATGATCTATTTTCCTCAACTAAATCATTATTTCAAGTTAAAACATTGGCCAGGATGAGGTATCAAGATGAAGGGCTAGAAACATTTAATAGGCTTAGAGATCAGAGGTTGCAAACTCTGCCTTTAGACCTATTAGCCACAACCCCGACAGTCCAGTAAGGTGAAACTGAACAACAAGCTATTGATAAAGCTCCTGCAGTGGAAAAATTTCTTGAGAAAGAAAAAACACCAGAGCAGGAGCAAGAACAAGAAAAGGGTGGTGAACTTATTGATTTAGACATTCATATTGATCCCAAATTACTCAAAGACCTCAAAGAATGGCAACAGTTTGACTCAATTATCAGCAATACTAAGAGCTTGCAGGGATTTAGCACACCTGAAGTAACAACTGGACAGAAGACATCAACTAATACAGTTCCATCTAAAGGAACTAGTGGCCCACCAATGACTCAGAAGGATATTGAAATGATTCCAGAGAACCCTTCCGATGAGATTGTTCTGCATGTAGAAGAAATACCACCCTTAGATGTCTTCTGCAGCCCTAAGCATAAGGCTGTAATAAAGAGACAAAGGAAAAATAGAAAACTTGATCAATCTTCTCTTTTACCTACATAGATGGAGGTAACTAATGTGGTATGGAGAGAGGAAGTCAACCCTTCTGAAGATCTTACTAAACTCTGTCAGTATGTTGGGGCATATATAGCAGCTACTATGGAAGAGGCATCGAAAGTCAGCAATTTGCTTAAATAAAAGGATCAAGTGATCATCTCACTAGAGGCACAGGTACAGGAAAAATAGCAGAGGATAGAGCAATTATAGCAGCAACTAGCAGCACAAAAGCAATCAAACGACCAATTAAATGAGCAATTGCTAAAAGAGAAATAGAGGATAGGCCAACATATAGTGTAGAAACAAAAATAACTATCTCAAGCATTGAACAAGCTGAAGACAATGAATGAACATCTGAGAAAATCAAAAGATGAACAAATTGTTGAACTACCATTGCAAATAGAAAGGTTCAAGGAATTTACTCGAGTAGAGGAATTCAAATCAAAGGCTCTCCAAATTACTAAGGCACTATCTACTCAGTTGAGCTTGTTATGTAATAATATTTCTATTGTTCCTCCCTTCTGTGAAATTTCCTCATCTATGATTGATAAGTTGGTTGGTGCAAGACAACAATTGGAGTAGGCAGATCAAACACTAACAAAGTTTCTCTCCTAGCAAGAAACCAAGGAAGGACAAGCCGCAAATATACCCCAAATTCTGGAATCACACAAGGAAATTATGTTCCTTGAGTGGTAATCTTAGCTGATGAAAGCAGAAAGGGCAACATCGAGATGTAGATCTGAGACTGGTAATCTAGTGGAATTGATTAATAATACTCTTTATTTGTCAAATTTAATTTCAGAATGTACACTAGGGAAACTGCCATCAGTCAAAGCATTGGAGCAGATATGGAAATAGGAGCTGGAAAAGAGAGAGAGATTAATCGCGGGCATCCAAACTTTAACATGGGAAACCTTTTGGTTCTTCCTTGTAAAACCATATAGTCAAAGGATAGCGATCAAATGCTTAACCGATGCAATCAATTACATGATTCCTAAAATTACTGATGCCACATATACGGTCCAGCTGCATTCGTGTATTAGTCATCCTCTAGAGCTGTAGCCAATGCTCGCCATATGGTAGCTCAAGCCAAAAGATAGTCAGCCAAAACAATGAACCATCCTTACCAACTGCAAGCATGTCTATTTTGGGGAGATTTTCATATATTTATGATTTGGTTACACCAGCTCACAGCATTTTTATTTCATGGTTAGTTAGTTTAGATAGTATTTATAGACCCTTTCATGTTTTTAGGAAGGGTCCTAAAGTTTTGTATCAAGACTTTGATTGGAAGTTGCAGTACTGTGCTTCCAATATATATTCTTTTGTGAAACTGGACCTGAATTCTGAATTTTTAATAAAGAGTACTTTTGTCTGATATGCACTCTAGCTTCCTATAAAAGTATTTCCAAGTTAGAAAGTGGGATCCAAATGCAATTCATGTCAGAGGGGATTCAAACACATATGGTACTATTATCTATGTTTTGCTTCATTATTTTATGTGAACTAGCATTCATTCATTTTGCTATTATTGATGTGTGTATAAGCTCTTATAGCAATCTCTTTTACTTATCACTATTGAATGTTTAAGAGTTGTTATTTTTCATCTATATATGTGTCAATGATATAAGAAGATCACTACAATAATGTTTTAATTATTACTTTATTCAACTATTTGAACGGAGTAATTATCATATGAATGAATATTTTTGTTTAAAAGTAGAGTCATCTACATGCCTACTTTTCAATAAGAACCATTAAGAGTTGCACTAAAACAAAGAATTCCCGGGATAGATTAGTTAAGTACCTTATTGCATTTTAGAATAAATCTTTCATCATTTTCCCTTAGATATAAGCAAATCAAACACTTATCCATCCCATTAGTAAATCATTGGGAAACTGGTCCCATTATATGCAGTCGAAACCACCACATCAAATGGAAAAGGAGTTGCCTTTAAGGTCCAGACCAAGTGGTTTTCCCCAATGTTGATGTAGTGATTTTCGAGGCATCAACATTTTTGGCACTAGAATGAGGGCATGAGCTTTGAATGGCAATCAAACCCAAATCTACAACCCATTCCGAGAGTAAATCGCCCTCCACCTCACCTCCGACTTCCCCCTTACAGGCTAGAACTCTAGCTTCCAAGTGAGAAGTAGAAGAGACAACAACCACTGCTCAACCCCAAAATATCTCAAATAAATTAACTGCGGAATCTCCTAAAGTACAGTCTCTCATCCACAAACTTCAAGGATTCTCAATATCACCACAGAAATCTGAGGTATCTCAAAGCAGTGTAACTTCACAATTCCTTCCTTCTCACGCTCTCACCAGACTTCAGAGTGAAAAGCTTGGTACTGAACCTACTAAGTTACCTTTGCCTAAAAGGAAACAAGTAAGTAAAACAACTGAAGGGTCCGATAGTGAAACTTTCTCATTATCATCATCCATTTCATCTTCTCCAGTGCAAAGTCAACCATCCACTCCTCCACTCCAGATTGTTATTCAACAAGGAAACATAACTTCAACATATGTTTTTCAACCTCCTCAAACTTCAATATTTGCTCCTTCCCAACCATCTGGAACTTCATCGGTGCTGTCATCTATTAGTAGTTCAACAATGGCACAGAATCCATGGAATAATCCTGGTGTTGTCACGATGCCTGCACCATTACACCCATTGCTAGCTCATCCTAAAAAATGGTTGCCGAAATTTAATCCAGATGCAAGCATATAGGCAGATGAGCACATTAACAACTTTATGTTGTCAGTCAACTTAAAAGGAGTTACAGAGGAAGATGAAATTGTTAGACTTTTCCCTTATACCCTACAAGGATCAGCTAGGTCTTGGTACTTTTCCTTGCCATCAGGATCCATTACTAGTTGAATATTTTTCAAGAACAGTTCTTGACTAAATAAGATGATGATAGATCTCTAGCGACATTAATCAATGATCTTCCAAATATTAGAATAGATTTTAAAGAACCTATCAAAGAGTTCAATTCACAGTTCAATAAACTCTTGAATAAGATTATGACTGCCTCTAAACCTAGTGAGCAAGTTAGAAGCGAATGGTATATAACAGCTTTACCCTCAAATATAGCTACCTTTGTAGATAGAGCTGCAAAACCAACTCTAGCATAAAACATGAAAGAGGCACTTGCTATAGAGAAATGCATCATTGCCTTAGAAAAGAAAGTTCTTCTTGAAGAAAGAAAATAAAAAAAGGTCTCCTTCAAAGATGATTCAAAGAAGAAAGTGGCTAAAGATCACTACGATATGGAAGGTCTCCAAAAAGTTCTCAAAACTATGTCAAACGAAATGATAGAAATCAAGAAACAAGTGGCTAAGACTTAAAAAAAAAGGCCATTTAGAAAATTTAAGAAACCTGAATCAAAGCCTCCAAATGCTATATCCAATGCAGACTCAGACCCCGAAGAAGATGAAGAAGAAGAGACATTTTTATCATCTGAAGAAACTGAAGAAGAGGTAACTGTAGAATGTCATGGGATGTGGGACTTTATCTTGCCTAATTCTGATACAGAAAATGAACAGGAAGCTTTCCCTGTAACTACCAGGAGTAAAGGTACTCTTGAACCCGTTCAAATAACTCAGAGGAAAACAAATACAGGTACCACTACTAAAGAAAAAGTTCCCACAAAGAAGTCTACAGTGATACCTTCTCAAAATCATCCATCAGCTTCAAATCCACCTTCAACATCTAAAATGTTACTAGTTACAGACTCTATGGATTACAACATTATTGAAGACATGAAGAAAACAAAGGCAAATATCACAATGTTTGAACTTAGTAAACTCAAACATCAACAAAAATTGCTACATAAGGAGTTAGATGTAGTACCTTCTTCTCCTCTTCCAATTGCTATATTGTCCAAAGCTGCTAATGAAATAGGTAAACCACCTCCTGGTAGAGTAGAAGCTACTGATGCTGTTTTAATCGGAGATAGATCAAATTCCCATACTCCTCCTTTTCTCTCGACCTACGAGATTTATAATAGAAATCTTCACAATTACTTGATAGACTCAAGGGCTTCTTCGAATATAATGCCAGCCTCAATCTATCTTAAACTAAATATTGAACCCCAAAAGTTTGCAATGTTGTCCAGTTGGATAGAGCTAAGGTCCAAGTATTAGGAGAAATCAATTATGTTACCATTAGGTTATCAACTAACCCAATAGTTGTTCAAAGAATTGATATCTTAATCATTGATATTCCTGAGTTCTATGGTTTGATTTTAAGTAGAGACTAGTCTGAGAAGCTTCATGGTTACATTTCCACCGATTAGTTGCATATGTGGCTGCTCTATAAAAGAAATCCAAATCAGATCAAGATTGATCGGGAGAAACATATGACTCATACTGTTACCGAGTTTGAGCAAGAAAACCATCCAATAGCATTCAACAACAACATTCTGCGTAACTATTCATCTGAATCATTCTTTGGAAATTTTACTGCTCAATCATCACCTTTTTCAGTTAATAGTTTCACATCTCAAATTGAAATTTTTTCCCAAACAGATACATCAAGGTGTGTTAAAATTGATGAAGAAATTGTAAATAAACATTTGTTTTGGTCATTATACTCTGATGGGTCTAAATATAATGAAGGTGCATGAGCAAGATGTATTTTAGTTAGTCCTAAGGGAGAAAAAACCATGTTATCATACAGATTAGAATTTGAATGCACAAACAATAATGCTGAATATAAAGTCTTGATTCAAGGACTTTATAAAGCAATCAATCTTAAAGTTCAATATTTGAAAGTGTTCGATGACTCTAAAATTGTTATAAGAAAAGTCAAAAATACTATACATTGCCTTTCTAGTCACCTTAAACATTATCAATCCTTGGTGCAAGACCTTGTATCTCATTTTCTAGCATTTAATATTTCTCCCATCCCGAGATCTCAAAATGTAGCAGCAGATTTACTAGCTAATGTTGCTTCTAAACTCTTGCCATCTGAAGATTACAATCCCGATAGGTTTTCAGTAGAGCTAATTTTTAGACCATCAATTCCTAACAATGTCACTAACTAGCAAGTGTTCAATCATGATGATGACATTTTAAATTTCTTAACCTCTGATAACTCCTATGATGATCAAATTATTAATGAAAGTGAGCGTGATCTTCAAATGAAGGGAAAGATTGAAGAAAACTCAACACCCAAACCAGTGGTCAAACTTGAAGATCTTTATGACATCAAAGATAGGTTTAAACAGGTTACTAATTCAAAGCTTCAAAGTTATACTTTGAGATTTGAATTAATAAATCTTGGTACTGAGGACAATCCACAAAACATCAATTTGGGATTGGAACTTACATCAGAAGGAAGAATTGCATTTATCAGATTATTGCACAAATATAAAAATATCTTTGCTTGGAAATATGATGATTTGAAAACGTATTATATATCTATCCTACAATATACAATTCCGATGATATCTGAAGAAAAACCAGTACAACAAAAATTAAGGAAGATTCATCCTAACTTAGAGAGTCAAATAAAAGTTGAATTAAACAAACTCTTAAAAGCTAAAATAAATTTTCCCATTAGAAATTCAAATTGGGTGTCCAACATGGTGCTAGTAAGGAAGAAAAATGGTGACATTAGAATTTGTATTGATTTCAAAAATCTTAATAAAGCAAGTCAAAAGGATAACTTCCCTCTATCAACCATGGAGAAAACTCCCCATTCAGTAGCTGGTTCTGAATTAATGTCCTTCCTAAATGATTTTTCAAGGTATAACCAAATTTTGGTCCACCCTGGTGACAGACATAAGACTACCATCAGAACCAAATGGGGAACTTAAGCGTATCAAAAAATGTCTTTCGGATTAATCAATGCTGGAGATACATTTCAAAGAGCAATGGACATCGCATTCAAAGGCTTAATCAATAAATCAGTAGTTGTCTATTTGGATGACATTACTGTTTTCACAAAGAAAAGATCAAATCACTTACATGATTTCAAACAAATCTTTGAGTGCTGTAAAAGGTATGGCATTTCACTCAATCCTAAAAAGTCTTTTTTTGCTCTTGACCAAGGTAAGCTCTTGGGTTTCATTATTTCAAAGGATGGTATTTATATCGATCCAAATAGAATCAAAGAGATTTCTAATATTCCATTTCCACATAACAAAAAAACAATGCAATCATTTTTAGGCCAGATTAATTTTATAAAAAGATTTGTCCCAGATTTTTCGCAAATTGTTTTACCAGTACAAACCATGATTAAAAAGAATTCAGTGTTTAAATGGGGACATATAGAAAAAAATAAGCCTTTGATTCGATCAAGCAATAAATCATAAATTCTCCTACATTAAACACTCCTGACTTTTCAAATAATTTCATCCTATATACTCTCGCATCTAATTCATCTTACGCAGCAGTGCTGACACAAATCAATAATCAAAATTTGGAAGCACCAATTTCATTTTATAGCTCAAATATTCAAGGTGTCGAACTCAATTACTCCAAAGTTGAAAAACAAGCCTTTGCTATATATAAAGCCATTAAACACTTTAGGCCCTTTCTATTAAAGACTCATACAAAAGTTATAGTCCCTTTTTCAGCAGTAAGGCAATTACTAGTTCAAAGGGCATTGGGAGAAAAGAGGGCAAATTGGGTCACGACATTACAAGAATATGATTTGGGCATAAAACCAACAAATATTGTCAAAGGCCAACTTTTTTCTAGGTTTTTAGAAGGAGCTTCTAATATTCAGGAACATGAAGGTACAAACGGTAATGAAGAAATCAATGAGATAAGTACCATTAATCCTGAATCCCAATATGCAGATTTGATATTCTATTTAAAAAATGGGTACGCTCCTTCTAATCTTTCCTATAAAATAAACATGCCATAAGACTAAAGGCAAAGAATTTCATGATTGTTTATGATATGTTGTTTAGATGGAATTATGATTCAATTTTGTTAAGATGCTTAGAAAAACCTGAAGCACAAAGGTCTTGCAGGAACTACATGATGGTCCGGCAGGACGACATTTTGGAGTTGATACAACAGCCCACAAAATCATTCATGCTGGGTATTATTGGCTCACCTTATTCAGAGATACTCATGAATATGTAAGGAAATGTCAAACATGTCAAACTACCAGTGGAAGACAAAGAAAGTCAGCTTTTCCTTTGCAACCAGTCAACATTGAAAAGCCCTTTGAACAATGGGGATTGGATATCATTGGAGAAATTATTCCAAATTCATCCAAGCAACATAGGTATATCCTTACAGCTACCGATTACTTTACTAAGTGGGTGGAAGAAATTTCTTTGAAGACAACAAACTCTGAAGCAATCATTGAATTCATAGATCAATTCATCATTACCAGGTTTGGTGTCCCAAACGCTCTTATTTTTTATAATGCATCTTACTTATTTGGTAATTCTATACTTGAATTTGCAAAAGAGGATACAAACTGAAATATCCTGCAAACTACTACCCTCAAAGTAATGGTTTAGCCGAATCTACCAATAAAAATCTTATCAAAATCATTAAGAGAACTATTGAACAGAATCATGAAAACTGGCATAAGGCTTTGATATTTGCATTATGGGCAGACTATATAACACAAAAGGCCTCAATAAGCACTTTTTCATTTAATCTAGTGTATGGAAAGGAGGTTGTCATACCATCAAATTTAATACTTCCATCACTAGCCTTAGTGCAATTTATTGAAGAAAATTCATCATCCTCTATTCAATTAAGACATTATCAGATCCTGAAACTAGAGGAAGAAAGATACAAAGCCCAAATTACACATGCAAAGCATCAACAAATTATCAAATCTTCTTTTGATACAACTTCAACAGGCTCAAAACATTTTCAAGTTGGTGATCTAGTTTTGAAGTGGGACAAAGCCCATGAGGATAAAGGAAAGCACACTAAGTTTCAAAAAATGTGGCTTGGACCATTCCAAATCAGCGAGAAGATAGGCCCATCTACATTGATATTACAAGATCTATCAGGAAAGAGAGATTCTCTTCCTGTCATTGACCTTATTTTGAAAAAATCTTCAATTGAGGAGGTAACCCCTTCTCACTTTGTAAATATTCAATTTCCAGTTATATTTGTGTAGTTATTCTTGCCTTAAGAAATAAAAGTTGTAAATAACCTTCTATAGGTTTTTACTATATTGAAAAAAGTCACTCAAAAGAAAATAGTCTTAATATTTACTTTTGATAGATGAAAAGCCTTGAAGGAAAAGGAAAATTCTAGGGAATTAGGTATAATTGAATTCTAAAAACCCTTTTCATTTTCGTAAAATCTTGTCAAAACTTAAAAGTACTTTAAATCATTCTAAAAGTTTTAGAAGCTTAAAAACAGTTATCAATACAAAGTAAAGATTGATTCAAGCTTAGCATCTTCAACTCTCAAAATTTTCATCCATGTTCTCTAAAGGAGAAAAGTATTCACCCCATCCATCAAAGTTTATGATTTTTCAGAGTGTAATTCAGGGAAAATTTTAAGAACCCCCCCTAAATTTATAAGTATAATAAATGGGCGAATCTCCATGGTATATAGGAA
>APFE030845633.1:75269-91045 GCA_000404065.3 Pinus taeda
TAGTTTATTTATATTTTTATTTATTTACCATACCTTTTGAGTAAGTATAAAAAGATGTTTTATTTATTTACCATACCTTCACTTTACTTATATTTTTATTTGTTTACACCCTTGCATGTATATAAGGTGACTTATGGAGTAAATATAAAAAATGCTTTATTTATTTACCATACCTCTCATTTATTTATATTTTTATTAATTTACCATACCTCTTTTATAAATATGGTATTTGGGCCTTTGGCCCATAGGATTCACTTAAATAAAACCTATTCTTGAAAATGGGCGAATGGATTCACTTAAATAAATGGGCAAATGGAGGTTGTAACTCCTAATTTCAAGGGCTAAATTTACCTTTTTTACCCCCTCCCTTAAAATAAGGTGGGTTATTTGAGGTGATTTGTAAAAATGTACTATGATACAAAATATTCGCCCACTAAAAATTTAAAACCCCTTAATTTCGCCAAAGGGCAAGCATTCGCCCCTAAAATTTTCTATGGTGTAATTCTAAAATATATTTGATATAAAAGATAAGAGGTCTTATCATAAGCCTGCTTACCATGTTCATAGGGGAATAGTTCAACTGACATTACCAATACTACATACCAAAATAGGGTAATGGCTTATAATTATAAGACAAGGGGTCTTATCAGCTTGTTCAGTTAAATTACAACCAATGAATGGCATTGTCAATAGCTGGCCACCAAACTAGGACAATGGCTTTTTATCTTACAAAATAAAGAAATAAGGAAAAGGAAATGTAATACAAAAAAATTGTGGAAACATATCTTTTTGGATTCATTCTTTTAAATTATACTCTGAAATGGATGGAACAATAAATGATTAAATGATTTAAAGGTAACCCTGCCGAGACTATGGACGTTTGCTGGCAATAGTGGCAAAAGAGTCATTATACAAGCTAGGCTGGAGAAGTCTTTTGTTTTATCATTATAAACCAAGTAAGGTTTACTTAAAACTTAGGATGTATTTAATTTTGAGATGAGAAAGAGATAGCAAAAATAGTTTTCATTACATTCAGAAATTATGATTACCTAGTTATATTAGATTTTCTCTATCTATTTAAGTTTTTCAGATTAAGAAGTTAAATTATTATATTATTTTATCAAAGATAATTGTTTCTTCTAGTGAATCGTCAATTGTTGTGCTGTATAACAACCCCCCATTTCATACAAATATTTATATAAAATGTTAATATGAAATGGGTCCCTTAAAAAATAAACTTACTTAGATGTGTGAATAAAATGGTATGTATCTCTTCACAAGAAAAATCCTTGTTAAAAACCCCGATGTAAATAAATCATTTTATAGAACCTTTTAAATAAGAAATAAAGCGTTCCTTTAAAAATATTGAAAAACGATTTTATATTGCAATAAAGCAATCAGAGATCGCATATCACAATATTAAGGAAAACACACACAAAACAAGACCTCATCCAATTCTCCAACCAGAAAAGGTAATCACAATCGGTAATTGGGGAAAACAAATGCCAAGGCAAAAGCCCCTCAATTCCTTCGATGCGATAAAGCAAATAGCAATTGGCAATCGGCGATGTCAATGATAAAGGGACATATGAGAAAATCCCAATCATTTCCTCTGATGCGATAAAGCTAATGTCAATCAGCAATCGACGGAGTCATATGACAAAGATATAAAAGCTCAAACCAAAAATACCAACTACGATCTATTAATTAGGCGCACATCTCGAAAAGAAAATGTACATTAAGAAGGTTTGCATGCATTATATTGTATCACCTTTCGGCTATCGGAAATATTTAAAGCAAGTCCTAAAAGCCTTCCCTTTGACGCTCTCAATCGCCGATTTGTGATTTATCGCCGATCACCGATCAATAAAATCTTAGGCATGCTTGAAACAATCATTTAGCATATGAGCGACGCGATGGGAATTTATGATGTTATTTACCATGATTGATAGTTTAAACGGTTATTCAATGTTGCAGTTAAGGATGGATTTTTTCAAAAGATTTGATTCATGGTAATCCTTAACTACATTTTATTTATCATATGCCAATCGACGTAATTCTATTCTTTATCATATTGTCTTGCAGCAACACTTCCTCTATATCACGGTTTGCAACTTTTTGTGCAGAATTCTTCTGAAACTAGAAATCCAGAGAAAATGGGGAAGAAATAAAAAAAGTCTACAACAATAGCTCCTCCTCTAGTCAAAGATCCTGGACCAAGCAAGAAAGGATTAATCTCAGATACAACGTGCCTTGGTTTGGGAAACACTAGCTGGGAGAGCATTTACAATCTGATAGAAGCAGAGGAGCCCGAGGAATTATTAGAGGAAGCCACAGCTAACTCAACTAACAAATTTGAAGGAACTCTTAAATAATTGGCCTATTCCTATCTTCACAGAATAGCAGCGCAAGCTAAAATCCTACCATATACTAACGTAGTAAGATGGGTGGTGGAGAAAATTCCAGTCTTGGACAGAACCTTTTGCATAGCTAATGGAAGGATATTTGGCTCATTTCAGCTTGAGGATCTCATGAAAATGTACCACTTACCTCAACCTGAGAAGCGACACAACAAGGCGTTCTTGGAAGCGTTTGCAAAGGAAAATGACTCAGAGTCAACTGTGATAAGGCAATGGAGGCATTTCCCATAAAAGCACAAGCACGAGTCATCGGGTAAGTACTTTGTTGACTCTTTGCTTCCCCTTATTGTTGTGTCGGGGCTATGATGTGTAGGATGTGGGGAATACATGATTCTACCAAATTTACCATAGAAATGGTCCCCCTGATGGAAGCCGTAATCAACAGTTATGTGATGGATTGGGCAAATATTTTATCTGATAAACTAGCCACAACAATTTTACAGTACATAACAAATGCACATCAAACTTCCCGGATTATTACCCCTTTTTATTACAGTGCTTATATTATGGATACTATTTGCTTTAACTCTATATATCCAATACTTGGGTGGAGATGGACTCCCCATGACCCGAATCCAACCCATCTTTACCACCAGCAGTTATGGAAGGTGCATTACAAGAATCACTTGTATAAAATTTGCAATGGTTTTATTCTCCCTGTATATTACTCTATTTGTAATAAACCTGCCCCCAGGATATCCCCTGATGCAGAAATTAACTTGGCAATAGTAAGCAGTTGGTTTGGGGAGGAGAAATTTAATTATATAAGGCTTTTTGATAGCCTTACTAAACCCCATGTTCTTCCCCTATATGTGCCTGATAAATTGTTAGCTCGGGAATTGGCTTATCAAATAATAGTGGAAGGGACATCCATAACCCTTAAGGATTCAAAGAAGCACATGTGGCCAATCTTCCCTTTACGGTGCGGCATTTTCACTCCGCATGATTACAAGCATGCAGAGAAGGAGACATAAAAGATGCTAATGCTAAATTTTGCTACAATTCCCAACAAGCCATATGATCCAAGATAGGTTTCCTATAATGTCACACTGCAAGCCAAACTTGCTAAGTTTGATCAACCGATGAATTTGATGATCTATTTTCCTTAGCTAAATCATTATTTCAAGTTAAAACATTGGCCAGGATGAGGTATCAAGATGAAGGGCTAGAAACGTTTAATAGGCTTAGCGACCAGAGGTTGCAAACTCTGCCTTTAGACCTATTAGGCACAACCCCGACAGTCCAGTAAAGCGAAACTGAACAGCAAGCTATTGATAAAGCTCCTGCAATGGAAAAAGTTCCTGAGAAAGAAAAAACACCAGAGCAGGAGAAAGAACAAGAAAAGGGTGGTGAAATTTTTGATTCATACATTCATATTGATCCCAAATTACTCAAAGAATGGAAACGGTTTGACTCAATTATCAGCAATACTGAGAGCTTGCAAGGATTTAGCACACCTAAAGTAACAACTGGACAGAAGACAACAACTAATACAGTTCCATCTAAAGGAACTAGTGGCCCACCAATGACTCAGAAGGATATCGAAATGATTCCAGAGAACCCTTCCGATGAGATTGTTCTGCATGTATAAGAAATACCACCCTTAGATGTCTTCTACAGCCCTAAGCATAGGGCTGTAATAAAGAGACAAAAGAAAAAAAGAAAACTTGATCAATCTTCCCTTTTACCTACACAGATGGAGGTAACTAATGTGGTATGGAGAGAGGAAGTCAACCCTTCTAAAGATCTTACTAAACTCTCTCAGTATGCTGGGGCATATACAGTAGCTACTATGGACAAGACATCCGAAGTCAGCAATTTGCTTAAAGAAAAGGATCAAGCGATCATCTCACTGGAGACATAGGTACAGGAAAAACAATAGAGGATAGAGCAGTTAGAGCAGCAGCTAACAACAAAAAAGCAGTCAAATGACCAATTAAATGAGAAATTTCTAAAAGAGAAACAGAGGATAGACCAACATGCAGTGCAAAAACAAAAATAATTATCGCAAGCATTGAATAAGTTGAAGACAATGAATGAACAGCTGAGCAAATCAAAAGATGAATAGATCACTCAACTGTCACTTCAAATAGAAAGGTTCAAGGAATTTCCTCGAGTAGAGGAATTCAAATCAGAGGCTCTCCAAATTACTAAGGCACTATCTACTTAGTTGAGCTTGTTATGTAATAATATTTCTCTTGTTCCTCCCTTCTGTGAAATTTCCTCGTCTATGATTGGTAAGTCGATTGATGCAAGACAACAATTGGATCAAGTAGATGAAACACTAAGAGAGTTTCTCTCCTGGCAAGAAACCAAGGAAGGACATGCTGCAAATCTGCCCAAATTCTGGAATCATACAAGGAAATTATGTTCCTTGAGTGGCAATCTCAGTTGATGAAAGTAGAAAAGGCAACATCAAGATGTAGATTGGCGACTGATAATCTAGTGGAATTAATTAATAATACTCTTTATTTGTCAAATTTAATTTCAGAATGTACACCAGGGAAACTTCCATCAGTCAAAGCATTGGAGCAGATATGGAAACAAGAGGTGGAAAAGAGAGAGAGATTAATCGTGGGCATCCAAACTTTAACATGGGAAACCTTTTGGTTCTTCCTTGTAAAACCATATAGTCAAAGGACAGTGATCAAATGCTTAACCGATGCAATCAGTTACATGATTCCTGAAATTACTGATGCCACATATATTATCCAGATGCATTTGCGTATGAGTCATCCTCCAGAGCTGCAGTCGATGCTCACTATATGCCAGCTCAAGCCAAAAGATAGTCAACCGAAACAATGAACCATCCTTACCGACTACAAGCATGTCTATTTCGAGGATATTTTCATATATTTGTGATTTGGTTACACCAGCTCAGAACATTTTTATTTCATAGTTAGTTAATTTAGATAGTTTTTATAGACCCTTTCATGTTTTTAGAGAGGGTCCTAAAATTTTGTATGAAGACTTTGATTGGAATTTGCACTACTTTGCTTCCAATAGATATTCTTTTATGAAAGTGGACCTGAATTATGAGTTTTTAATAAAGAGTACTTTTGTTTGATATGCACTATTGCTTCCTAGAAAAGTATTTCCAAGTTAGAAAGCGGGATCCAAATGCAATTCACGTCAAAGGGGATTCAAGCACATATGGTACTATTATCTATGTTTTGCTTCATTCTTTTATGTGAACTAGCATTCATTCATTTTGGTATTATTGATGTGTGTATAAGCTCTTACAACAATCTCTTTTACTTATCACTATTGAATTTTCAAGAGTTGTTATTTTTCATCTATATATGTGTCAATGATATATGAAGATCACTACAATAATGTTTTAATTATTACTTTATTCAACTATTTGAATGGAGTAATTATCATATGAATGAATATTTTAGTTTAAAAGTAGAGTCATCTACATGCCTACTTTTCAATAAGAACCATTAAGAGTTGCACTAAAACAAAGAATTCCCGGGATAGATTAGTTAATTACCTTATTGCATTTTAGAATAAATCTTTCATCATTTTCCATTATATATAAGAAAATAAAACACTTATCCATCCCATTAAGAAATCATTGGGAAACTGGCCCCATTATATCAAGTCGAAGCCACCACACCAGACGGAAAAGGAGCTGCCTTTACGGTCTGGACCGGGTGGTTTTCCCTGATGTTGATGTAGCGATTTTCAAGGCATCAACAGATCCTGACACCTTTTTAGAAGCTTCATGCCATCCATATTGGGCCGCAGCTATGAATGAATAATATCATTCATTTTGGAAAATGATACATGGGATCTTGTTCCTCTTCCAAAGGGATGAAAACTTGTTAGATGCCAATGAGTTTACAGAGCCAAGTTTGTACCAGATGGAAAAGTTGATAAACATAAAGCTCGTCTTGTTTCTAAGGGTTTTTCACAAGTTGAAGGCATTGACTATACTGAAACCTTCTCCCCTGTTGCCAAAATGAACTCTATTTTCCTTGTTCTTTCTTTTGCTACCTCTTTCAAATGGGAAGTCCATTAGATGGATGTTAAATCTGCCTTCTTGCATGGGGAATTGCATGAAGAAATCTATATGGAACAACCTCTTGGCTATATAAAAATAGACTCCAGCCTTGTATGTTAGCTTAAGAAATCCTTTTATGGTCTCAAGCAAGCCCCTCGGCCTTGGCATGCAAAAATGGATAGCTTTCTTTTAGATACTGTCTTTTCTAGGTGTCATTTTGGCAATATTGTCTACACCAAGAAAGTGGGTAAGTCTCTTCTCATTCTTGTTCTTTATGTTGATGATCTTATCCTTACTCGTAGTGATCAACCTTATAAATGATGTGTAGTCCAGCCTTAAAAAGAAGTTTTAAATGACAGACTTGGGACACTTGCATTATTTTCTTGGTCTCCAAGTCTTGCAATCCAAGGAAGGTATTTCCCTTTCCTAGTCCAAGTGTGCATGTGATATTCTATGCCACTTTGACATGGAAGACTGTAAGACAACACCTTCTCCCTTTTAGTCTAAAGCCAAACTTTCAGTCACTTGTACTTCACCTGAAGTTGGTGCTACCTTATACTGTCAACTTGTAGAAAAAGTTTTGTATCTAACCCATACTCGTCCGGACCTTTCCTTTGATGTTGGCCTAATTGCTCGGTTTATGAAAAACCCACATGAAAGTCATTAGAAAGCAGCTAAAAGAATACTTAATTATGTTCAAGGTACAATTTAGTTTGGGATTCATTACAGTGTAGAAGTATCTCCTCTATTGGTTGGTTTCACTGATTCCAATTGGGCTAGTGACCCTGATGATCAAAAGTCTACTGCTGGTTATGTCTTCACTCTTGGTTCTGGACCTATTACATGGGCTTGCAAGAAACAAAGTGCCATTTCTCTTTCTTCAGCAGAAGCAGAGTATCATGGCGCCACAGAAGCTAGTAAGGAAGCCCTGTGGCTTCGTCAGATCCTGTCAGAGTTTTCTTTCAGCAACAGCATCTGATTACACTTTGGTGTGATAACAAAAGTTTCATTCAACTATGCAAAGATCCAATCCAACAGCAATGCAACAAACACATTGAACTAAACATGCACTTCATCAGAAATCTCATTCATAACCATGTTCTTGAAGTGCAATATTGTTCAACAGATGATCAAGTTGCAGACGTCTTTACAAAGGCTCTCACAGAGGTGAATTTTACTAAACTTCAATTTATGGTTGCAGTTCAGGAAGTTGTCACTAAGGGGGGATAGGCTCTAATGCCTCCTTCCTTCTCCTATTGTGTCATATTTGTACATCCTTCAATCCTATCCCAAGTTGTTCTTAAGGGCGGATGTTAGGATATTCCGACACATAAGAAATAGTTAAGTATAACTTGGTCTAGTGTAGAGTTAGGTAAAGTGTGTTTCTTTACTATGTACACTTGTCACTTACAATCCAACGGTCATGATATGTTCTAGACATGAAGTGATCCGGAAATTCAATCTCTCCTTCGTATTATCGACACCAGATCCGTGGCTTAGCACCTGATTGGTCAATGATCTCTATTTAAAGAGCATGGAGGTTCATTTGTAGGGTGACCATTCATGAGAGAAGCTTATGTAAAAAAAAATCTTTTATTAATAAATTGCCTGAAGTGGTCAGTGTTGGTTCAGGCTGTGGACTGTTTCCCTCTTTGAGGCTTTTAACCACGTCAAGTATACTGGTGTGTTGATCTGTGATCTGTTTGTGAGCAGTGTCCTTTGGTGTTCTATATGAGGAACTTACCTTGTAAATTCCTACAATTTTGTTTCTCCTTTTTCACCCTTTTTTCTCACATCAAAAATTTTTAATCCTTTAAATCTTATTTTTATAATATTCTCAAAACATTACCCATTTTTTTTAATATTTTTTCAATTTAATTTACTTAACATCTAATAATCAAAATTCTAAACTTTTTTTCAAATTTGATATCACCCTAAAACTCTTTTTATAATCAGTCGAGTGTCAAATTAAAATGTTAGACATTTTATACTCTTTCATAAATCTATGAAAATTAATACTAATAAATAATGATACCAAATTTCAAAAATGAAAAATCTGACTTGAAACATTAATTTTGATAGTAAATTCAAATTTGAATATTTAATGTTCTTATTTACATGCTAGCTATTATGCATTCAGGACCTTGAACAAAAGGGAAAGATCCAATGACAAATTCTAAAGAAGATCATGAGGTTATAAAGTTTGCTAAACAAAAGACATCAAAAAATAAATATGCAAGGAAAGAAATGAATTAGATAGTCCTTTCAACAACATGAGAAAGAGAGTGGATAGAGTTACTCTATGAATTGTCTAGAGGATTTCATTTCCAACTTTATCACGATTATTTCATTTGTTTATAAAATTTGTAATGGATTTTACCATTTTAAATGGTATTTTAGGGTTTTTATTTCCATCATAGTAACTATACTCATTGTCGAATGATTCCCTTCCAAGTATAACTAAACACTCCACCATTGCAACAATAATATGTGCTTAAATTTGTTAACTATAACATTTTGACTTTTATATTCAATATGTAGTGGATTTGGAGCTTACATATATGTAATAAAGATATGTGCACTTTAGTGGACATAAAAAATGTAGTGAACATAAAAAAAATTGCCTCCCTAAGCCTCCATAATGTTTCATTGAGAAACTTATTAGTCCCATAACTATCACTTGCGCCAAAATTCAAATTTTAAACTCAAATTTTTAGCCCCCCAAGCCATTATAACATAGCATTAATCAGTAAGTGAGCACTATATTTCTATAATAATCACTATTCTAGAAGGTGCCTTCTCCTGAGACATAGGAAAAATTGGCCTAAAATGGAGGAAATTAGAGTAAAAGGGTTTATTCTTCAAGTACATTATGGTTCACGAAAAACGTTATATTATGGCCTTAGAATATCCTCGATGATGTCATCATTTGGCTGCCTAGGGTTTCCCTCACCAAAATTAGGGTTTCATGCTTTTGAAACACATTGACACCATTTCTCTATCTTTTTGGATTGAATATTAACCAGTTGCTCGCCTTCAATTTTGAGCACATGAACAAATTTTTTTACTTTCCATATACCCTTATTTTCCTCGTAAAATCATAGAGAAATTCATCCATGGGTAAATAACCAACTACCTTAGTTAGAATTGTGAATATGCAATTATGATGCCTAAGAAAAATCCTAGGGCTAAATTCATCATATTTAAGGTCTCTTACCACTAAAACATGCTACCTATTCACAAACCTAGTGATGTCATGAAGAAAGGTCCCATAGTTCTCTACATCTTGCACGTTAGGCCAATATTTATAATGGCTATTTGTTATTTCCATGTTTATGCAGGAAATTCTAATCTATGGACTTATCACTTTTGACAACAACCAATGAGAGAATCCCTCAACTCTAAGAATTTCCATAAATTGGCAATTAACTTGAACAATGACACATATCAACAAAATTGATACTTCCATCAATTTGGATCCATGGGCAAGAAAATCCAACGAAGAGGAGTAATGATATTGATTTTTAATGAGACAGAGAGTATTTTAATAGCAAGACCTAGTTTGAAAAATTAGGTTATGCAACTTCATAACCATTTTGAAGAATCAAATGATGTCTTTTTGGGTGGCAATGTTCGAATCTTGTGCCACACCCTTGACATTAATCTACCTTGTTCATGACCACTATGATATGAGTAGATTCCACATCATCCTTACCACCACTCTCATATGTACTGCTAGACACATGTGGACATTCAGGGAAATTATAGAACATCTAAAACCTTATCACATTTGAGTGTTGATAAAGTCAAAAACCCTATCATAGATTACTATCATGATCGAAGGAGGAATTTCATTCTTTAGAAAAGTATCTTGTCGTGTCACTAATAAAAAAAACATGAGTGGTATTTTGTGGGCATAACAGAGGATGAGGAGGATTCTATGGTAGTTATTTAACTCATAATGTCAAAAAGTAACTTCAAAATTATTTCACATTCATATGTATATGCATTTTACAACTAAACTAAATAGAGCATAACATAGTCCTCAGATTGTGGCTAATTCATTAAAGGAGCTTTGCTATAAAAAATGGCCTCTAAGCAAGAATTTAATGTATTAACAAAATCAACTTTAAAGCTAGTAAGATTCAAGGGTAAATATTTTTAGTGAAAAGAGAAAAACAATAAATTTTTTCAAACTATTTTTTTGTTTTATCACGTTATAGATTTACTCAAATGTTAATGTAAGTGTTCGATGTAAAATGAAATTCCATATCCACCCAACATAATTTTACATAATCTACATAAAAAAATAAAGCTACAAAAACAAATATATATATATATATATATATATATATAGATAATTTACAAAATATTAAATTTAATAAATTTGTACCATATAGATACATAATGTGTGTAAATTATGGATTGTGGTAGGTAATCTCATTCCAATCACTTACCTCATTTTTTTACCACACAACTTTTATTAATAAAATAACAATAACATTTTATTTTATCATAAAACATTTAAAATAAGATAACATAAATTACTCACCTTAACTCATTTTTTTACAGAACAGCTTTTACTAGTAAAATAACATGTTGTTTTTCATAAAACATTTAAAATAAGATAATGCTTTTACTAGTAAAATAACATGTTATTTTCTCATAAAACATTTAAAATAAGATAACATAAATTACTTATAGTAAAATATTTTACAGTTTATAACTGCTTTGAAGTCCATACACACATATGCTTCTAAAACATGAACACAATAATTAATTATTTTAACCATATAGGTCATCCATGTATTGTTTGACCCAAATTGTTATTATCTCTATCTCTTTCGATTGTTGTTATGTGAGCCAATCTGGATCTTCTTTAGCTGAGGTGTCCAAGTCTTGGCAATGGGTTCCTACAGTACAAACCACAAAAATAGGATCACCCACCAAATCCAGTATAGTCCATCATTCATCCAACTTTAAAATTTCAAATTCTTGTGAAGTCTTACCTTCATTTGTTGTGAGGGTTATAATGGTATCGAATATGCTCTCTTTCACACTGCATAATTCCACAACCATGAAGAAGATGAACTGTTAATTACTCCCTGGACTAACTCTTAGTAACAGAGAAAGATATTTGTATAGAAAGAAAGACATCTTACCCGCCACTTCTATATGGATCTCACAATCCATTGGAGAATATTATGTTACTTCCAAACAGTTTCAGCACCCTTTTTATGTTCTTGGTATCAATCCAAAAAAAAAAAAAAAAAAATCATGTGTACCATTAACAGCTTCAAACAAACTTAACATTCACAAATAATAATAAATAATCATTTTAAAGCTCTATCTTCAATAAATCTCGTGGTAAGATGGATCCATGGATTACCAGGTGAATATGATTGAGAACTTACATGGCCACCAAATTCTGTTGTGATCCAATTGGTCCTCGGTACAACTACATATTTTCTCTTGCAGTCCTCTGCGAAGGATTTCATATCAAATAGATCTGAAGAAAACATTGTTGTATTCAGTGTTGAACTCATTGGCATCACCATTTTCGTACAACTCTGCATGCAAATTATCAGTAGCATATCAGTAGCAATGGACTGAAGTTGTTCAATTAAATATTGTTGCAGGATTGTATGATTACTTTAGCTTGCTTAAAGTTAGCATGATTTGAAAAACTAAGTACTTAACCTACCAATTCCACCCCTCATTGACAACTATTTGAAGATCTAAGCAAGTCTTATTGGAGGTGGTGGATGTCACTTCGTCGTAGTTGTCGTTAAGAGTTGTTGCAGCTGATGTGCGAGTAAGAATGGTTGTACCTTCAGGAAAGCTATCGATGGCCTTGCAAATCTTGTAGAAATTTTGAATAATATGACACTTATTCATAGAGATTATCTTGATTATACACTATTTGTGGAATCATGCATAATACAGAACCTCCTCTACGTTGATCATCAATTTGTAGTATTAAAGAAACAATCGCATGCGCACATTGAAGCATCAATCACACATATCAACACAGTATATCACAGGGAAAGAATACAACTGAAAACCCCCAACTATCTATATATTATATTGATTGAGAACATGTAACAATACATAGTACAATACTCCTCACAAGTACTCAGTACTATCTCCACCTGTTACACACAAACTAGCTCAGATCTGAATCAATCACTGACTCAAATCTCCTCCGCTGCTTGCCTGCGTCCACTGCGTAATACCTGCATAAGAATGGATGAGAATGGTTAATCCAAACTCATATTTCCCTTGGCTAAACCACGCAATTCTCATTGACAATACTCAATCCATTGATTGTGCAAATCTCATGCACAACTATAGTCACAACTGACAGCTGTCTTGCCCTTTCACTCACCTCTAATACTTGTCTCCACTGAACTATCCATGCACTGAGTTAACTGATGTATTCTTTAGGTGATTTATGAGTTAATAATTAGTGAATTAATTAATAATTAATTCACACCACTCATCACTAGTGTATTTGTTGGTTAGACTAAATACAACTAGTTCAACTAAGTCAAACTGAACACAACTCCATCAACTCCTCATTCAACTCCACCAAACTCAATCACTTGAGTTCTAACTGAATTCCTTCATGCAATAGCTCAAGTAACCCATTAGAAAAGTTTATTTCCTTCTGGAAGTTGCATGTGCCACATCCGTAGCTCGAACTGAAGTGCTCCAAGAGGATAAGATAATGTTTATAGTCTAAATATTATTAAGAGCTAATAATATTCGACTGTTCGATATTTAGACTGGCAGTCTAAAAATAGACTCTGCCCATATGTCTAAAAATAGAAGTCCATCTATTTTTACCAACATGACCAATCATCCATAAATAGCATCCTACAACTCATAGACCTTGATCCATATGTCTAAAAATAGACATAGTCTAAAAATAGACTTTGCGCCAAAAATAGCCTACGGGACCACTTAGTGAAGGTGATTTCTTTTCACTAAGCTCCATCATCTTGTTGCATTTTCAACACTCCCTCTCAATAAGATATGGATTATCTACAACCCATATCCTGTAACTCTGGAATGTTCTGCACGCAACACATCTACCCGGTCCACTTGCTCCAACAACACTTGGAACAAAAACACTCCCAACTGACCCCTATGTTGGGATAGGAACATACTCTGATGATGAAGCTCTACCTGCTGCTGACAAGTGCTCCCTCTTTGACATCTGCGCTACTGCAACATATCCATGCATCTCGCACCATTGCACACCTCTCTGTGCCACCTAGCACTGTGCAAAACACTTGTGCCTCTCGCATTGTTACAGCCTGCTAGCTATCGCTGTCCTGGATTCCTGCATGTGCTCTCTCTACGCTCCATTCGCATATGTCTCTACCCAATCAGCAGTTCCTGCTACTCCACATTGGGGCTCCTGTAGCAAGGTCTCATCCAAGAGGTTGGGTACCTCAAGGATCTTGCCCCTCCTCCTTGGAACGATCACTCTATATTGCCCCACCTCCTTCCTGGAGGTATGGTTGCATGTGATCCCTCTACCCACCTAGCTCGAAGTTTTCCCCTACTGGAGGTCTCTGCATAATTAGATGTCTCTACTTGATCTCCTCTTAGCTTCCCTAGTTGTGGTTGCTCCACAACCTCCTAAAGTTGTTGCACCAATCGTGGCTCCTCCACCATTGTCTGAGACTTCTTCTGGCTCTGCATGTTGAGAGGTAATATACAATCCCTCTCAACCACCAAGTCTCCATCAGTTGCCTTGCTGCTCAAGGCTTTGCCTGCATCTTGAACCTCAAGAGCATATAGGTTCTTGACCCGTGAACCAATCTGCTTCACCTGTCTAGTGATGATGTGTCTAAGGAAAACCTTTCCCTTACTGAAGACTACATCATAGCCTCTATCTTCCAGCATCGTGATCGACACCATGTCTCTTCAGTCCTGGTACATACTTGACATCAGTCAAGGTAAAGCGAGCTCCATGCTCCCTCTGAAAAATAACTGTGCCTACACATGAGACACTATACTTCTCATCATTACCCAACGCTATGAGTATCTGGAGATCTTTCTCCTCCAAAGTACTGAACAAAATCTTGTCGTTGGTCATGTGGAAAGAAGCTCCACTATCAAGAAACCAACCACTTCCCACCATGGATGAAACCATGCATGCGAAGAGTGTGAAATCCAACTCAAACTATGAAGTAAGTGCCTCAACTTTAGATCCTTCCCCGGATCCCTCCTTGGATTTCCTCCCTGGTATTCTGCCTAATCTCCTCTTGCACAAGATCCGACCAAAGTCTCTCCCATCCTGGAAATTTCTCCCGACCATTGACAAAGTCCTTATAGGAATGCCAACTCTTCGAAAGACCAAGGAGAGCCAATCTTACCATGTCCTCATCATTGATAGTCACCCCCACACTTCCCAGTTCATCCCAGCATTGGGTGAACTTCATGAGATACTGGGGCATACTGTCTCCATTCTCACACTTAGATGTTTCTGATTTTATTCTTGAGCGTCATTCCACCAGCTCAAAACTCAACCGCTTCTGATCTAAAATTCGTGAGAACAAAGTATTTCTCATACATAGATCGACTGTATGGACATTCACCGGATATCTCACCTTCCAAAAGAAGGATGAATCCAGAAGCTACCTGGCCCGATTACAAACTCTACCTGAAGAAATAAAATGTAAACACTTTCTGAATAATAGATCCGATGATCAATCCTCGCTTTGATATCCTATAGAACTTTTTCTACAAATCAACCAGCTCTAATACCATGTAGAAATTTTGAATAATATGACACTTATTCATGGAGATTATCTTGATTATACACTATTTGCGGAATCATGCATAATACATAACCTCCTCTACGTTGATCATCAATTTGCAGTGTTAAAGAAACAATCACATGCGCACATTGAAGCATCAATCACACATATCAACACAGTATATCACGGGGAAAGCATACAGCTGAAAACCCCCAACTATCTATATATTATATTGATTGAGAACATGTAACAATACATAGTACAATACTCCTCACAAGTACGCAGTACTATCTCCACCTGTTACACACAAACTAGCTCAGATCTGAATCAATCACTGGCTCAAATCTCCTCCACTGCTTGCCTGCCTCCACTGCGCAATACCTGCATGAGAATGGATGAAAATGGTAATCCAAACTCGTATTTCCCTTGGCTGAACCACGCAATTATCATTGACAATACTCAATCCATTAATTGTGCAAATCTCATGCACAACTATAGTCACAACTGACAGCTGTCTTGCCCTTTCACTCACCTCTAACACTTGTCTCCACTGAACTATCCATGCACTGAGTT
>APFE030845636.1:0-10019 GCA_000404065.3 Pinus taeda
AAGGTGGGGGAGGATTGTCATCCTCACTTTCATCATCTGAAGAAGAAATGTTTCCAAAAGTAGAAGAGATAGGAAGAGGTGGCACATCCGCCGGACTAGGCTCGCAGGCCGATTTATTTTCATCAAATTTTACATCTCTTGTAATGATAACATTTTTGGACTTAAATGGAATAAGTCTATAACCTTTTACATCTTCAGAATATCCAACAAAAGTACATTTCTCACTCTTAGGTTCTAAAGCTTTATGCTTTTCATCTGGAATATGGGCCCATGCTTCACTCCCAAAAACACGAAAGTGACTTACATCTGGTTTAAAGCTCCATGCTTCTTTTGGAGTGATATTCTTTAAAACCTTAGTAGGAGTGCGATTTATTATGTAATTTGCACAGTTAATTGCTTTTGCCCAAAAATTAAGACTAAGTCCTTTAGATTGAAGCATGCAATTAGCCATTTCCTTAAAGGTGCAATTCTTTCTTTCAGCTACACCATTTTGTTGTGGAGTATATGGAACATTATGTTGCATTTGAATTCCATTCTCAGTGCAAAAGTTGATGAATTTGTTGTTAACATATTCTCCGCCATTATCAGATCTATTAGAGCCTAGATTGACCTCAAGGTAAAGGGAGGCAATCCTAGGATAACCACAAACCAAGCTTAACCTGGTAGCTAGCCCTACCAGGTCGGGAGAGGGCTCTCTCCTTGTCAATCTTAGTTAAGATGACTGAATCAAATATGGATTTTAGGCTAGGTATAGTAGCTCTAGGGTTTTTGGTTGATTTTTGATGGTTTTGTTGCTGGATCAAATGGAGTAGGCAACTTTGGGTTCGGGAAATCAAGTCAGGAATGCAGGGTGTTCTATGGGGCGAGGTAGGTAAGTGTTTTGGCACTTGAAATTGAGTGAGATGGTAGGTCTAAGAATGCTGAGGGGCTAAGGAGGGCATGCAAAGATCACAAGTCCTCTTCAAACAGTTGAAAACATAAAAAACTAAATGTATTCCCAAGGCAGAGCACTGTAACCAATGTATTCTACCTATATATCTTGATCTCATTTAGTTTAGAAGAATGAATTAGATTTTGACACACATAAAAGAAGGAGAAACAATGAAAAAACACATTACCACAAGAATCCCACAAAAATAGCTGCAAATCTTGGTTTATTTATTTGCCAAACTGTTGTAGAGATGTACAATGTAGCTCAGAGCATCCAAGAGAGTCCAACCTTTGCTAATGACTGAAAAATACATAATATATTCATCAAAACCACCTATGCTAGCCATCACGGGTCGAATCCAAGAGATAAGGGACTGTTACACCATTACCCAACAAGGAACATGAATATAGGCAGTGGAACAACTTGCTTTTAAAACCATGGAAACTGATTCATTTACCCCCAAACCACCTCAAAATGATGAATCTACCCTCTAAGGTCATTTTACAATTACATTTACATAACATAACATCATTTACAATCATAAATTCATCCAAAATAAGAGGAATAGTCAACTTGTAGAAAAACTAGGCGAAATTTGGATTTTCGAGCACATTGGCTCTATGCGTAGCGCCACTGGCCAGGTGCATAACGCCACTTCTCAACTGATTTTGAAGGCCTCCCCCTTAGCCAAATTGAGCCCAAGATAGCTCGTTGGAAAGGTATTCCTGTCTAGTTTATGGAACATCTTGAATTTTTGCATTTGGAGGTCATTTGCTCCCTCAAAAGTGGAATCTCCCAAGGCTGCTTCATGTGTGTCTAAAAAGATGCAGAGATGTCATTTTTGATGGTTTTTTGACCTTTAGGTGACCAAGTTTTGCTTTAAAATTGCTGAAACTTTCAGGGTTTGATGCTCTCATCATGCTGAATCCAAAAATGCAAACCATTTCTTCAAAAAGTCTCCCAGTCAAAAGCGTAGCGCCAATTAGGGCAAATTCTTGTGTTGCAAAATTCCAAAAATTGAAAATGACCAAAATTTGTCAAAACTTGCCCAGATTTGGCACAAGGCTCCATCATTTGTTGCTTTGATGGGCTAGTGAGGCTTCAACCAAGATTTTTAGCTTGTCTTGCTCCTTTTTGCTCCTTGAGGCCTTCCTCAACCTTGCCTTAAGCTTCCTTATCCTTATATTGCATATTTTATTCTGGGTCATATAATGATAGGGCATGTGGCGAAGCATCTTCTTGTCTCTATTGGCCTTCTCAACCAGTGTTTCAAGGTGTATGTTGACCCTTTCAAACCAAGTTTCCTGGTCATTCTCAATCTCTTGCTCAATGGAGGTCAACTTGACCTTTGCCTTCTTAGCTTTTTGCCCGTTCTCCTTGATCATTTGCAACTCCATGAGGACTTGCTTGTTGGTCAATTGTTTTTTTTTTTGTTCTAAATATTTGATGACCCATTTAGCCCTCTCTAAATTTACTGACAAGGCTTGTATCTCAGCCTCTTGTTCTTTAATGATCATGTCTTTGACTATCCTTGGATCTTGAGTATCCAAGTCAATGACATCCACTCCTTGTGTCTCCTCATGATCAACAAGGACAAAATCTCTCTCTTGCTCGTCACTAGGATCCTTCTCATGCATCTTTTTCTTGCCTTTACCTTTGCCCTTGTGTTGCTGCACAACCTGTACCTATTTAGCTGAAGAAGAAGGCAAAGCCCCTTCCACTCCTTGTGGAGATAACATTTCCCTGTGGCCTGAAGATGAAAACGAGACCCCTTGCACACCTTGTAGAGATAATACTCGCTTGGCAGCTGCAAAAAGCTTCCTAGTGCCCCTCTCATATGTCACAAATACTAGCACTCCAACAATTTCAGTTTCTTGGACCTTTTCATGTCCGGAAGGTCCACCTTCTTCGTGAGGCACTGATGAAAAGACTTGAGGGCCTTTGAACATTTCATGAGAAATGAAGGTCTCCCATGGCATGTTAAGAAAGTTCAGCTGATGCAAAACAATGATTTTAATCAAAGAGTAGTGGTAGATGTTGGTTAACTGCTGGGGGTATGATTTCTTCTTTACAATGAATGCCATCTTCTCTATGTTTCTGAACATGAAGTAGGGGATATTTATCATTCTCACCCTAGTGAAATGCATCAACAGTCTAATGTGGTAGGCATATAGTCGGGAGAACCTGCCTTTACAAGTAAAGTACTTGATGATGATCTTTATCAATGGGGCAAACTTGTCCTCCAAGAATTTAAAGGGGAATACTCTCTTGAGTCTGTTATGATATTTAGCCTTGATGTAAGGCTCATAGTACTCTATGTCAATGTCCTGACCTTTGTTCCACTTTTCACCCACATTTGGAATACCTGTAGCCTTTGAAATGACAGCTGGTGACAAAGTGAATGTAACACCAGCAAGATTTACTTCATTGTTGTCCAAATGTGTCACAAACAACCTTGCTAATTCATGATGGGATTTAACCCTTTTTACCATTTCACATAAACTAAAACATAACTGATGTCTGAAACAAGAAAGGGAAAATGGGCAGGCTTGCAACTCCCTCAAACTGGTGGGCTCCTCTCTGATATGTTTTTCTCCCTTATGAGACTTTCTGCCCTGTGTGTCTCTCTCCCTGGAACTGTCACTATGGGTTTCTTCCTCCATTTCATACTCACTGTCCCTCTCCATTGTTGTACAACTGTTTCTCTTTGTGGTGAATGAAGAGTGGTGGATTGGTGAATGAAGGTAAGATGAGTATGAAGAGATTTGAATAGGAAAACAGGGGAGGTTGAACAAGAATGGGAAAGGGATGTAGGGAGTGAGTAGGGTTAGCGAATAATGTAGGGTTTGGGAGTATTGTAGGGTTTGGGGTATATATGTATAGGGTTTGGGATGTATGGGTATATGGTTTGGGAATTAGGGGAAAGTTTAGGGAATGATGTATTATGTATGGGAGGATGGGGTTTAGGGAAACAATAAAAAATGATATAGGACAACAGTAATGAGTGTGTTTTTACAATATATGAGACAATTTAGCGACAATTAGGGTTTGATATTTTGAGAGACAAAACAACCCAAGACTGATGCAACAATTTCTTTCAGCAAGAATGGTGGTGATACTTACTTGCAATGGAGGAAATTGGGAGTTTTGAGGCGATTTGATACAATTTGCAACAATTTGTAGCTCAACTACCAGGTGCGTAGCACACTCTCCCAAGTGCGTAGCGCCAGTTCAAAATAACAGCAAAAACACAACAATTTCCTTCCCTTTGCTCAATACCACCTCAAAATTGCGTTTTTGCTCATGAACCTCAACTTAAACAATCAAATAACTTGGGAGTGAAATGGCCTTTATATGGTTTGGGAACTTTTGATTTTTCATTCTTCAAAACCCACTTTATAATGTCTATTGGCTTTTTTCAAATACTATGTTTTATGGATGTTTGATTTTTGCTTGAAACAGGTGAACTGATGCATGTTTTCTTTGACTTTTTGCAGTGACATGTACTTGGAAATATTAGCAGATGACCAGGAGCAGCATGAGACTATTCATTACATATGAGAAATAATAAAATTACATGAACTTTACAAATAAATACCAATGCTCTGTTTTCACCTCAAACTGGTTTTGAGGTGAAAAACTTATTAAGTTTACAAATTATATTAAAACTTTCCTGATGATTATTGTCATCCTCATGTGTCTGTTGACCATTATTAGTCAATGGTTACTGACAATTTGTCCATAGTAAAACCCTAATACCTAATGAGACTATAACCCTAAGACCTAACACCTATTTAATGAAATAAACTGAAAATGAACTTGAACCCGAACCATTGACTGAATCACACATGAAAAGAGGTCAGTAGATATGTGTCATGAGGGAAAACTGAAATGTGCCTACCATTAGTTGATCCATGACCTAATGGAATGCAACTCATTGAGAATGAGACTTCTAATATGAATGCAAAAGAGTGAACTTTGTTCACTGATGGCAGTGTGAAGACACTGACACTAACAAGATTTTAGCTTAAGAATTTGATGTCTAGATTGTTTTTCAACAAAGGCCTTAAAGGCCAAAAACATGTTAAATACTTCACTCTTGAGTTTTAAGAAGTATACCCAAGTGCGTCTGGAGAAATCATCAATGAAAGTTAAGAAATACTTGTAGCTAGAGAATGAAACAATTGGAAGTGGACCATATGAATCACTATGCACAAGCTGTAAAGGGGTTGAGGGGTGCCAAGAGGAACGTTTTTCAAAACTATCTCGATGATGTTTTTCGAGTACACATCTGGAACAAACACCATCTCTGCAAGATACCATGGGAAGACTGGTCACCATATTTTCTTTACATAGATTCTGAAGGGAGCTATAGTTTAAGTGACCAAATCGCTCATGCCAAAGTTTGCTCACTTCATCATTATGAGCAACAAATACCGAGGGAAGATTTGATGACCCAAAGTTGTTAAACTTATACAACCTTGTACAATCATTAGCAATGCCAGTAGTTAAAATCTGTCTAGGATCTCGTAGGTCCTTAATTACAACATCGTGAGGTGAAAATTCAACGATTTTACCTTCACCTGAATGAGTTATTTGTTATACAGATAGAAGGTTGCAGGATAATGTTGGAACACATAATACATAATTAAATTGACCATTGTCTATATCAACAGTTCCAATTCCTACAACACTAAGAGATCTATCATCACCAACATATATATTTTTGGTGTTACAATCATTTAAAAAGAAAACATGGCTTTGTTTTTGGCCATGTGATAAGAAGCTCCAGAATCAATGAGCCACTCATTAGAATTAGAAAAAGAAGATACATTTAGTGCATATCTAGACCGAGATGTCTGACAACCACATGCAAAAAGTGCTATTCCTGAAGATGAAGTTGAAATTGAAGAGTGTTCCAAATGGATGTTATGCTTCTTCATTGCTGCTTCCAAGGCTTCCATCTTCTTAAAGCATTTGGATTCCGAGTGGCCATCTCGATTACAAAAGTGGCAATGTCTATCAGTCTTCTTCCCTTTGTTTTTATTTGCCTTATCATTTTGTTGAAATGATTTTTCATTTTGAGGCTGAAATTGCTTAGGATACGGCTTCTTAGGATTCTTTGAATTTGGTTGTTGTTGGGCGACTAAGGCTTTCTTAGAATAGTTTCCAAGATTAAGAAGACCAAGGTGTAAGAGTTTTTCTTGTTCTCTTATTAAAGAATCACAAAAGGAATCAAAGGAAGGGGACTTGTAGGCTTGTCTTTGAGAAATGAAGGCTTCTCTTGTAGAATGGAAGGTGGAAACAAACACAGAGTAGGCTGATCCCAACTTAGTAAGAATGGAATAGATAAGGTTACTATCTTCTTTCTTAACCTTAACACCTCCCAAGAGAAGTCTAAGGGTCTTGAACTTGGACAGAAAATCTTCAATGGAAGAAAAATTATTGGGGTCCAATGTAAGCAACTCATTTTCGAAGGTGTTTAGTAAAATATTTGCCAAGACTTTACAAAGTTTTATAACTAATTGAAAACTTTATAAAGTTCAAGGCTTAATTTTTTAATGGCTAAAACTTTAAAGGGTGCTAGCTCAATGGAAGAGCACCTGCTTTACATGCAGGAGGTTGGTGGTTCGATTCCATTGTGCCCTGATATCCATATGGAATGGCGACGATCAGTTTTTGGTGACGAAAGTTCTTTTGCCCATCACCAATGAATTTATGGTGACATTTTTCGACCCTCACCAAAGTATGAATTGGTGATGGTCAACGAGCACCACCATATATACGCATCAATAGTGACGACTATGAAAGGTCTGTAACCATAAATTGTTTTTGTTGATATGAAATGGTGATGGTCGTTGTCTGTCATTATAGTCATTATTCATGAAAAACTTTGGATGTCACCACACCACCTATACTTTTGGAAATGCGGCTTTTGATGACGTTCAACGAACGTCACCATATATATGCACCAATAGTGACGAACATGAAAGATCCATCACAATAAATCGTTGTAGTTCATATGAAATGGTGACAGTCACTATATGTCATTATAATCAATATTCGTGACAGACCTTGAATGTCACTATAACACCTATACTTTTGGCAACGCCACCTTTGGTGACGTTCAGTTTTTGGTGACCGAGACTATTGTCCGTCACCATTGCTCATATGAAATGGTGACGGTCGCTATCCGTTATTATAAATCATTATTGGTGACGAACTTTGAATGTCACCACAACACCTATACTTTTGGCGACGTTCCGTTTTTGGTGATGAAGGCTCTTTTGACCGTCACCAATGAACTTATGGTGACATTTTTTTCCCTTCACCAATGTCCTTTTTTCTTGTACTGAATGTTAGCTGAAAGCATGCAAAATCGAGGAAAACTGCTTGATAAGAACACTTTACGACAACTGATTAAATAGAAAACCGATGCATAACAAAAGTATAAACAACAAAAACACAGCGATACCAAACAACGAAATTGATTACGGAGTTCGTCCCTGATGGACTACATCTCCGGGTTTGCTTTCAAGATGGGCGACCACTTTATTAAGATTGAAACAGGAGAAGTTGATTACATAGAGAAACGACCAGACTGATTGTGCATGCAAGCACTTCTAATCACTGTCATCAGATAGCCCTTTGAACCAGCATTCCGACGCCTCTTACGGTTTCCAAAACCGACCCCGGATGCCCCTGTTACACTGAAAACAAAACTGTCTATGACCTCCAGAAACTGCAAATGAAAAAACCAAAACCACTCTAATGTCTTCAAAGAACTAAATCCGCCTTTTAAAGGTCTCCAGGTTCATGAAAATAACCTTGGATGAACTCAGGATGAATTGGTTTGTAAACTGGTTGGTTTAGAAACTCGGCCTGTTGTCTTTAGACACCTAGGCAGAGGTTACATGGTCATCGCATTAAGTTAGACCAAACTGAACAATAAAAAACCCAAAAATACTTTGGATCAACAATAAACTGTTCTCGGTTAGCTTTAACTGGGCGGGGTTGGACAACTCATGTGAGCGGTGGCTGAACCCGCGGTTTAGGCGTCGGTGGTTCTGCTGACAGTGTTCGAGCTAGTAGTCTCCGGCTTGCACATTGTTCACATGTCACCCTGATGGTTAACTTTTCCGCTGTGGTCTAACCTTAACCCCTGACTCCAACGGTTTATTCGTAACCGTTCACATGTCAACCTGACATGGTAACTGCTGCAGTTTAGGGATGGTGGTTAGGGGCCTGTGGTCAACTCCGATGGTTAACTCCGGTCCTGTTCACATGTCCTCCTTCGCCGCGATCTCCATACCCGCACGGTTTAGGACTATTATAGCATATTTTGCAATGTATTTATGTTTGTGTAATGTTTTAAGAAAGGCTGAGAGGGTTTTTAAACTTAGGTTTTAGGACTTTAGGTTTTAACATTAGGTTTTGAAATACATATTGCAATGTATTATAGATAGTTAGGGTTTCAGCATAAGTATTAATCTATTTGGTGTATGGTTTTAGGTGTAGCATAGGTTTTTGACTTAGATTTAGGATTTAGTACATAGATTAGGGTTTAATAAATCAAATTTAGCAACCCTTGTACAATATTTTGTCACTAAGCGACATTAACAATATTTGTCGCATGATGACGTACCAATGCATATCACCGAAGAAAACCACAGTTACGACGACAACCTGACGATGAACCATATCGAACCTTTGCCATTAACGACACCCATGTCAACATCAAAATCTTGTGAGGCAACGACACGACACATGTCGTCGACCAATCCTGGTGGAACTGTCGATGAACACAAGTTGACAGCCAGGCGCTAAACCCATATCCACTAAACGCCATGAAACCAGTAACATTACTTGAACAACCTGATCCACAACACACACTATCGAACTGTTGAAGCTGAATTGAAGTGACAATGACACTAAACACTGATGATGACACTTGAACACCTGTACAATTGAATCAACAAAATCCTCTTGGATCATTCCTCTCCACTTGAAATCTTTTGGACCACAAAAGTTTGACTAAACATGATCCGGATTTAAACATGAACGCAACAAATTATAGAGATAACCATATACACAAATATGCAGCGGAAATAATACTTCATTTCATCAATGGAAAATACTGAAATATGCTTACAATCAGAAATGGAAATAAACTAGCTAGGGCGATGGTAGCTTATCTCAGAGAAGAGATGTGTTGGCTACATGCCTCTGAACTGTGTTACAATGAGGCTCGAACGCCTATTTATTGTTGAGAAACAATGAAAAACCCTTAACATTCCAAAACCTATCCCTAGGAGATGAAACGCCAAACTGTTGGCCCCGTTTGGGGGTAAGTTGGTACATCAACTTCCCGGGGTCGTTTAGGGCCTCAAAACGGCTCCGGAAGTTCAGGACCCGAAAAACTGCTAAAAATAGTAAGTTGTGCTACAATTAAGGAAACTGAAAATGCGGAGAAAGAGACAATGGTGGGGGTCCAGGTGGACTGGGCAGGTGGCCACCAATATCCACCTGGATCATTCCTCCCCCCTTAGGAAGCAATGGTCCCCATTGCGTTGAGCTCCTCCATGAGATGAGGAAACTTCTGCTGAACCTGTTCCCTGGTGAACCACTTGCCTTGCTAAAGGAGTTGGCCTGCTTTGACAACTCGATACAGTTGGATATTCTGTTGGCGAGTTTTCTTGATCTGTGTGTCCATGATCTGATCAGTTGCAGCTTGTTCCATGCAATCTGGATTTAATTCTGTGGGTTGGAGCTGTATACGTTCGACATCAAACCAACTACTTGATTTAACATACTTTCCTGGTTCCTGTTTAGTAAGTGAACTTGTTGCACTGAACCTATCCAACTGTAAGGTGAAATTTGCTGCAACTTAGTTTGATTTTGGAAGTATTGAGTTAGCTGTTGATTTGTTTGAATCACTTTTCCTTCATTTATTACATGATGTTTCCATTGAGTAACGCTTTCCTTTGATGCATAAGTTCCCATTAGACACTTTGACACTGCTTTAGAAAAGGCTTTGATATGAAAACAAATAGGTTTCCTCTCCACTTGAAAAGAGGTTTCCAAATTG
>APFE030845642.1:32350-51852 GCA_000404065.3 Pinus taeda
ATTTCAAAATTAAAATATAAATTTTTTTATTACTTTTAAGTAATTTATCTCTCTTTCATTAATTTATGATTGAGAGACTGAAAATAAAATATAGTAAAATATTTTACCACATCTTCTTCTTGCTATATTGTAATATCAACAACTGACCTATTGAATGTCATGATAGTGGGGTTAGTGATATTTTATAAAGCTTTTAATTTAAACTAACCAAATATGTATATTCATTTTTGTCTTTTACTTATGAAAGACATTGGTTTTATCTGGGAATTTTTTTTTTTTAATAATTTGAGCCTACATAACTTTTTATTTAAATAATATTTTATTTCTATTTCAACTCGAGATGGAGCACAAATGGAATCACACATCATCATCATACTATACAATGTGTCTCTTGATGTAATGTAGAGTGTTACAATTTACAGTAGAGGATTGTTACTACACTTACAAAGGGCACTCAATAGAATTTCATGTGCAACTATAGGTATATGCCATACAAGTATCTCTTCTTCTATTCATCTAGCCCTTGTAATTTTCCCTTGTGTGGCTAAAAATCTCTCTAAGAGAAAGCTAGTCATATGGTGCTATCTAGGGAAAAAGTAATGATTAAGCCACCCACTATCACTTCAATGACCATACTCCTGACTTCTAAATTTATTAAGAGAAAAAAAAACTCAAGAAGAAAAATCCCTACAAAAATCAAACAAGGATGAGGTTGTTAAAATACAATAAAGTAAATAAGACGTGAGTAAGCTAATAATTGAAAAGGGAACCCACCATTCCTAAATAGATATGTGAAGGATGGATGATTCTCATAATATTCTAAGTATTTTTTCTATATACGCTCTCTCATTTTATTATAGCTACTCTAGCATTCTTTCAGACATAGATCTTCATATTTTGTTTAAAATTGTACATGGTATTAGAGATGAAGTGTGCATGTGAATAATACTAATATATTATTGCATATTTGAAAAGATAGAACAAACCACAGAGGGAATGGATTGGATCATAGTAATCCTCACTCTTTCAACTTCTTTAAGTGGAAGCTTAAGATCTTTATGGTGTTTTATAGAAAAAGTCTCTGTAGGATAACAATGGGTGTAGAAATTGAGCCTTGATCATCCATTGAGAAACTAAAATACCCACCAAAAATGTATAAATCCTCTACATTAAGATTCTCTATATTTCTATCTCAAGTAATTTTATGTTTCATATAAATGAGTGTAAAACTCCTAAAGAACTTTGAACCAAATTACATGATTTATTTTCCAATTAGGATAGGTTGAGGTAACATCAACTTGAGAATGAGATGATCACAATGGTTCCATCTTAATTTGTTACCATATAATGTTGGAAAATCAAGGCAGATGTAGGTTGATTTTGAGTTTCCTTACATTGTTAATTACTTGTGAAGTTTGATGTCTTCTTTTTAATTAGTTTAGCTCTCTTTCATCACCCAATTACTAAAAATGTAAATAAAAGAGACAAAAAACACCAAATATAGGCCCCATGCTAGGTAAAAACCCATCCAACAAGGGAAAACCCATATGAACTTATTCTTATTAATTTCAAAGGGGACTTCTAGGACGAAATGACCAAGTCAAGTATTCTAGCTGTAATTGAACACTTCACCAAGAGTCTTCTTAAGTCGATTATACTCTTGTAGTTTTGTACTTCAATGTTCTTCTTGTTGAAACTTTCAGATCATTATGTAATCCTTGAACATCTATTCCTCTTCCTGCAACTTAATGATATTTTGTATCGGTTAATGTAAACTTCAAGTCTTTGTTACTACTATAATTGTCAGTTCTTCTTGGCTTCCAATGACTTTTGGATCTCCCACTGTGCTTATAACTACATCTCTCAGTCCTTCTTAGCTTGTTGTAACCTTCATATCTCTCACTGTTCTTCTAGATGCAACTCATAGTCTCTAAGGTTCGCTTCTAGTTTTAGATATGAGTAGACTACTTCTTATTCTGGCTATGAGTAGAGTCTTTAGTTTTTTCTTTAGTCTTCTTGCATTGCCACGATTGCTTTCTTCAATTTATCTATCAAACTCTTAGTTGATTGTTGATGGTGTATCAAAGTGATCTTGATACCATGATATATATATGCATCTTAGAGTATCTTGAAATAGGGCCAACATGAACAACTTCTAGGGAAACTTGAAATATCATAAGGTGGACTTGAAGTACTTCTAAAGGTTAGGTTGATGTGCATCTAAAGGTTGACTTGTAGCTAGAGACGTAAATGACTTCTTGAATACAAAACTACATGAAAAATACCATAGGCATACAATGGATGCGTTAACTTATTTGACTAATGACTCAGTCATGAAACCCATGCTTTAACAATATTTTTCCTTTTACATTTTTCTTTATAAGAATTACATATGAGACAAAGTAAGAATAATTATGAAGACTGAAGCTAGTTACATTTTCCAACACTCCCTATTAACTAGAGAGGTATTCATAAGTTTCCAATAGGTACAATGATCATACTCCATTTCAAAAGTTCCTATAAGAAGACATCCACATTGATAACCATCATTCATCATAGTCAACATTGTCACATTACCCAAGGCCTTGATAGATACACTCTATCTCTCACAAGATGAAAGCACAATGCTGGGAGTCATTCCATAGGACACCATACCACCTCATCATGATACATACTCCACCTAGGATACTCGAATTAATCCTATGATTGTATCATTATTATTCAAGTCCATTTAACTTAGTATTTTCATCCTAATCCTTCACATTACATGATTCAATTTTTTTTTTAATCCAAGATGATTATCCAATCCAACGTTCTCCTTATCTATGTTAATGAACTAGAACTAGAACATTAGTATTAACATATCATAGTACTTGCCACAAGGAGCACCAACAAATTAATCATTCTCCCTATCCATAATGCATGTACTAGACTTACAACTGTTATTCTTCCTCGAGTACATGACACACGGAGAACGAGTGTCTAATCATACTCCCTCTCAATCAGGGAGCACAACCCTATTCTCCTTTTAAGAAGAGATTAGATCTTTCTCTTACTCAATGAGACTCGTTTTACTCTCTCTCAAACCTAGACAATATTCTTGACTTCACATCCACAAGTCCTCTTATTTTCATTTCATAAAAGCACCAGCTATTAGCTCTTTATAACTTGCATGGCTCTATTTGACCTCCACATCTCACTCTATAGAGCATGTTGCCTTTCAGGGATCATAACGTCATCTCCTCAAGATTGGTTCTAGGTCATCCATATTCCAAATCACTTTTGTCTTGAATTTACCAATGAAGGCATTCAATTGAACCTTCCAAAAATTTAAGCTAACACTAGCTTCCTCATGAAAGTGACCTTCTTTATAGAACTTCAAGTTATCTTCTCACAGTGCTACTTTTCCAATTGTAAGATTACAACATCTTGATCTTCGTGGATGCTAGGTACCAATTGTTGATATTTTCCTAAAAATACACACAATTGAAATTGTTTCAATTGTCATCATGTACCCATGCCACATCTTTCTAGGTAGAAAAAATAATATGTCAACAATATAACAAAAAATATATATTAACATTAGACTTACCTCACCATAGTGATATTATAAAGCATCAATATTCTCATGGTCCATATCCATATGACTCTACCTTTATGCGTCAGAGTGCGCAAGGATCCAAATTGATTACCAAGTTATTGTTTTTCCTTCACTAAAGTTTAATAGAAGAAGTTTCCTTAGGGTATTTATAGTTCCCTCCATTCATCATACTTTTATGGCATACGATCAACTTTTCTTAATCATCCTTCTAATTTTTCCTCTCTGATTATGTACCTCATACCTTAGTCCTTTATGATCATTGGAAGTTGCTACAAATTCATTCATAAAACATTCTTACTTCCATGATTTTTCTAATGCCAAATAAAGATTCTATGCTTCCTCCTCTCAGAGAGAAAAAAAATATCTTTAATAATGTCTTTGCTTTCTATATTCTTATGTTGAAAAGTTGGTGTATGAGACACCAATCATCATTTTTAATAGTAGAGGTTTGTGACATCTTCCTTATGATATTTAGAACATTCTTCATCCTCACTTATTAATGCCCCAAACCTTTCCTTTCTTTTGTCATTATTTGGGTTCATATGACAATTTCGTTTGTAATTTCCATATTCATGATAGCCAAAGTACTGGAATTTCGACATGTCTCTATTTTTATTTTTCTTCTTATTATCAAAATTCTTCTGTAACTTAAATGCAAAGGCTTGATAATTTTCATTTTTACGTTGACCATCATTTATATCATTTATTCTAGATTATTTTGTTGAGAATTGAAACCATGGTTCTTTAAATGATGGAGGTTCTTTCCTTGCATAAATTCTATTTGCAAAACCATCTCGCTCTTTAGGTAAATCACTAATTGCTAGAGTGATTAATTCTAAATTAGATGTTTTCTCACCAATTTCTAGGAGTTGATATTTGATTTTTTATAGCTTCATGAAAAATGAAGTTATAGTGTCATCTTTCGTGATTTTTGATCGATATAATTGAGTCCTTAAGGCTATCATGTGACATGTTGTGTTGATAGAGTATAATTTCACTAAGGTATCATAGAATTCTTTGGATGTTGATAGTTCTTACACACAAGTAATGAGGGGGTCTTCGATAGACTTAAAGAGAAGTCTTTTGGCTTTGACATCCCCTTTTTAATTTTGTTAAACTTCTTCTTTGTCCTCTTAATAAGGAACAAGGACCTTTCCAAGAATATAATTCATGAGATAATTCTCTCGCTGGGTTGAGTCAATTCTCATTTTCTATGGCTTCTAATTGGATGTTCATTCTAACTTATTTATTTTCTTGCACATAGAAGTCATTAGATTAGACATAATGTCTTCGAGGTAAATTTTTATTTGATTGACATTTTCTGCAACAATTATTCTTGCTACAGTGATGTACTTCTTTCTTCTCTTTAGATGTGATGTAACTTCTTTACCTGAGCTCTAATGCTATGTCAGAAAATCAAGGCAGATGTAGTTTGATGTTGATTTTCCTTAGCTTGATTATTATTTATGAAGTTTGATTTATTCTTATTAATTATCTTAGTTCTCTTTCATCAAGAAATGACTAAGAATGTAAATAAAAGAGACCAAAGATACCAAATCTGTCCTCCATGGTAGGGAAAAACACCTCCAATAGTGGAAAACCCACTAGAACTTATTTTTATTAACCTTAAAGGAGACGTCCAATAGCAAATGACAAAATCAAGTCTTCTAGTTACAAGTCAATGCTTCACCAAGAAACTTCTTAGGTCAAAAATTATACTTCCTGCAGTTCTCAACATCATTATTCTTCTTCTTGAAACTTCCAAACCTCATTGTGGAATATTTGGACCTTTGTTCCTCTCATTGCAACGCATAGGCCTCTATAGTCTTACTCTAAACATTGAATCTCTATTACTACCATAACTCTCTGTTCTTCTTAGCTTCAAGTGACTTTCAGAACTCTCACTATCCTTGTAACTGGAACTCTTACCCCTTCTTAATTTCTTGTAACATTTAGATCTCTCGTTGTGCTTCTACTTGCAACTCTTAGGCTCCACGGTACCCCTATAGTTTCATATTTGAGCACACTACTTCTTTCTGGCATTATGAGTAGACCCTTTGGTTGTTTCTTTCGTCTTCTTTTCTTTTCATGATTATGTTCTACCATCTATCTACCAAACTCTGAGTTTATTGTTAATGATGTATCAAAGTGATACAAATATCATGATATATATACTCATCTCTGAGTATATTGAAACATGGCTGACATGAATAGCCTCTAGGCCGATTTGGGGTGACATAGGGCCAACTTGTAATAGGGTTAACTTGAAGTGGATCTAAAGACTGACTTGAAGTGTATGAAGGTTTACATGTAGCTAGAGACCCAAATGACTTCTCGAAGACAAAATTACATGACAAATCCTATAGGAAATGGGAAATGAAGGGGTGCCTTAACCTATTTGACTAACGACTCAAGCATGAAACCATCCTTTAATAAAGGCTGAAAGTATTTACATTTCCCAACATGTAGGACTACTTCTCAAGATTCATGACATTAATGACTCAGGTAAAATCTTATGGGAGAAATAGGAAAGATGAAAAATTCATTCTTATGGTGATTTGTATAATAGGGCCTATGTACTCTATTTGTTCCACTTATTTCCAAACCTTAAAACTTTATATGGGTAAAAATTGCAATTTTCTATCTTTCGATGGGTTTATTGAATCCTTAAGTAAATAGTATTCTAAGATCATACTCATGCGGCATGTTAATTTTTTCAAATGCCATACGCTTGTAGTATATGAATAAAGAAGGATGACTAAGAAGATGGGAAAGAATGAGAAGGAACTATAAGAAAAAAGGAATCCAATAAAAATACCACCAAGTGTTCAAAGTCTAAGGGTGGAAATGATAATAAGGAGAAGAAAAAATGCACAAATTGTTGTAAGTGATTGCACCTTAAGATCCCTTACATGGCACAAGTACTACAATTAAAACACTTGGATGACTACATAGTAGATAATTCCAAGAAGAATATGGTTACTAGAGACTATATGAAAAAGATGTTGGATTCACCACTATCTTAAGAGGTGGGGAGGGAGGGTTGAATTAGCGTAATACAATTATTACTTATTTAAAACATTCAATACCATAAAACATCAATATCATAAGGGAAATATGAAACACACATAGGTGGAGACTTTTCAAGGAAAAAATTAGAAAGCTTATCTTAATTGATGGTTCTGTCTCGGAAAGAGTGTTAGCTACATTCCGTTGCAGCAAACTGAGGTCAAAAGAAATGTGCACGTTTTGGTGTCCAACGAAATGTGGTCTGATATTGCAACGCGAATGGTCAAAGGTTTAAGCTTATATAAAATGCATATGTGAATGAAAAGTGCATTGTATTAGTTTGAAAAACGAATTATGTTATTTAAAAGGGCTCATGTAATATTTCATTGCATTAACATATTTTTTTAATGACATTCGTATGAGATTCGTGAGAGGTGATCTATACGTGCATTCTTAAGAAGGCTTTGAGAGCATTATGTGCTCGTATATTATTTTAAAAAGGGAAATAAAAGAAGTTGCATTTTTTTGCCTTAAAAAAAGAGGTTTGAAAAAAAATGTTTTGTTTCAATCGATTTTAGGAATTGTGATTTCTTTTATAAATGTTTTTGCGAAAGTTTAATTTTTTGAAAAATTTAGAGTCATTTGTTTGTGGAAGCCAAGCAACAACGAAGTTTTTATTGCAATTAGATGTGATGTTTACAATTTGTTTTGTTTGTTGAGTTATAATGAGCCAACACTCAACAAATGGGAAAAGCCAAGAGGCTTCCCTTGATTTGCAAAGCCAAGAAAACTAAGGATGCCTTCAATACCCTTGAGAGGAGTTTCGATGTAAGGGGGAGCATAGAAATTGAAGATGAAGGTGGATCTATCGCTGCAGATCTACATCCAAATGAAAGGAATATTGAATCCCTGTGTGCACAACTACAAGTGGATGAAAATTTGGTGATTCTGGCAATAGAGCTTGCTAATGAAAATCTAATAAATGTAGCAATAGAGCTTGCTTATGAAAATTTGGCGAAACCAACACAAGTGCTTGCTAATGAAGATTTGGTAAATCCAACAAAAATGCTTTCTCATGAAGGTTTTATGAATCTAGAAACACAGCTTGTTGATGACAATGAAGTTACCATTGGAGCAGTCAATACTATGATGAATCCAGAAAGTAATATTGCTGATGTAAATTTTTGTAAAGAATTATTGGCTAAAGGTGAATGGTTGCAAGTGATGCAACAAAAATATCATATTGACATGATGCTATTTGGCGAGACAATGGAACATAAGCTACTTGCAACACCACAAGTTAGTAAAGAAGTTGAAGAGATAGAAAGAGAAACATAAAAAGATGAAGAGGCAAGTAAGGAAGCCGACAAATAAAAGACAGAGGCAAAACTATAGAAGGAAGCACAAAGGGAGAAAGATCTCATTGTAAAGTAGAAGGAACATAACCAATATGGATCAGCAAATATTTTTAATTCTAACATTGATTTCCAGTGTGAAGGTACACAAAATGATTATGAAGAACAATTAAATTTCCTTGAAGCATGGATTGAAACACCATGTCTTGAGAAATTCTACAGAGATGTAGAAATGAACCTTGAAGATAGCTTGGATGATGAACAAATTAATGAAATTTTTAGGTATTGGAGTTCTGAAGAGATGAAATTGTATTATGGTCTTATGTTGTAGCAGATTAATGATGAAAAGTGCAATACAAAATATAATATCCCACAGCATCCCACATACAAGTCGTTTTTTGAAGAAGTCCACGATATGCTTATACAACCTAGAAAAATGGAATACCTGCACCAATAAATCAAGAAACTGATTTTTGAAGGATACAACAAAGAGAAAAAGTTGAAACAATTTAGAGGCTATAGAATCTCGAAAAAGAGAAGAAGAAAAGTTGAAGTCAATTTTTAAATGTTAATGCTAGTTTGTGGAAGACAAGAAGCTTAGGCTTTTTTATTCCAATTAGATGTGATGTCTATCATTTGTCTTCTGTGTTGAGTCATAGTGACCCAACACTCAACAAATGGGAAAATCTAAGAGGCCAAGAAGGTCAAAGTGACAATAGTAGCTGTTTGAGATCATTTTAGATCTAGAAACGAAAAGGAAAAGAACATGCCTCCGCATTAAAATGCATAAAAGAAACTATGGGTGATAACATTCTTCCCCTGATTTCAGATGCCAAGATAGTCAAGGAGGCTTGGGATACCCTTGAGAGGATTTTTGGTGTAAGGGGCAGCATTGAAGATGAAGATGGAGGTGAATTTATAGAATCATATTGACAACGACATGAAAATTGTGTTGAATTTCATTGTGCTCAACTACAAGTGGATGATGTCTGTGAAGAAGTCAGAGAAACAAGAGAGAAGGAACATGTAGATGCTCATGAACCCCACTGTGCACAACCATAAGTGGATGAAAATTTGGTGATTCCAACAACAGAGCTTGTGATGAAAATCTGATAAATCCAGTAAGATAGATTGCTGGTGTCAATTTGGTAAATCCGACAAAAGAGCTTGCTGGTGACAATTTGGTCAATCAAGCAAGAAAGCTTGCTGATGAAATTTTGGTGAATCCAACAATAAAATGATACAAGAAGAATACCAATTCACATAAGACTTGGAATGGTTGCAACGAACTCTTGAATTTTTAGAATTCATGGATTTTTCATATGAATGGTATTCAAAAAAGTATGGGATTATAAAGCAAAATGAAATTTGAAATAATAAAGCATAATATAATATGTTAGTTTGTCACCTTGAATTAAAATGGTTTTGTAAAGAATTACTCAAATAAAACACCCAGTATGAATGAATGGATGAGCACGAGTAATAAGAGTGAAAATACCAAAAATGATGCATTGTCTATGACTTGTGAGGATTTGAGAGAAGAAAAAGACAAAGAAATTATTTTAACATCCACAAGGCTAAAGATAGCCTATGGGACAGATTGGTTCTTCATCTACGTGATGTATTTGGCCCCTTTTCTACGAAGCTTCAAAATAAATTCTTCAAACTTCTCGACAAACCCCTTGTTAAGTAGATTATCCCAAGAGCTAGTTGCCAACATATCTGCATAACTTTCCCTGATGTCTTTGAAAGCCTCACATTCTAAAATGAAATGTTTTTCTCTTTCCACTTTTTCGGAAGAACGGAAAATGCATACTCTTTCCTCCCACACTTCCTTTGGCCATTTCCAGAGCCCTATTTCACAATGGAGTTGATGAGAATTATTCTTTAACTGAGCAATAAGAATTTTGCGTCTCCATGAGATATTGGCGTCTATGTATGTTTTTAGTTGATGACTATAAGTGAGATTAAACACTTCAATATAGTAATCTTTTTTTCTTCCTAGCTCCTTATCCCGAATACGCTTATGGAACATTTACATAACAAAAGCTTTTATCTCTTTGTTACATATAGGAAACATTTTCAAGCAAATACGCCATTTACTAAACCGTTTGATAAATTAAAACATAATTCGAAATATAACTTAATAAATTATTCAATCATGTAATCGCTTTTCTCCTGACCGCATTTAATTTCACACCCATCACTCTCTCCCATTGACGTTGATCACGCGATATAACCCAATACTTCTACTAGTTTATGTTTTATGCGTTTCATTCATTTACTTATGTTTAAGTTTTATTTGTTTAAGTTTTAGTTTAACCTATGTTTTAGGTTTACTTATGTTACGTTTTAATTTAATCTATGTCTATGATTTAGGTTTTAGTAATTAGGTTTATTAATTTAGGTAAAATTTTTGTTTATTGATTTAAGTTTAAAATTCTACTTTTATTATTTTAGGTTTACTCGATTCAATTTTATGAGTTTTGTTTTAGTATCGAGACTCTGTAAGGTATATCATGAATAATGAGAAAACGTTTAGTAAAGGAGATTATAAAAGTTTTGTTATAATTATTGAATGTGGTTTATCATTAATACAAGACATAAAATTATATATTGGTATTAGTTTAAATAAAGAGAATATCATATAGGGATTAGAGAGAATTAATCGTAACACATATTAGTATTAGATGAAATAAAAAAAAAATACTACGTAGAGATTAGTAACACTTAATTCTAATAGTGAGAATGTAAAGGCTATTTTGAATAACGAAGAGAGTGTTTCAAAATAATTATTGTTTATAAATAACTAATATAAAATTATCAAATGGAAGAACAAGAACAAACCTATATAATTAATTAGAAAGATAATTCTAAATCAACAAGTTTGGTCATAATTAAATGTAATCCTTCAAAGGGATAAATGGTAAGTTGAGATAAGAAATTAATTAACAATAATTTATATATTATAAAATAAAAATAATAAGAAATGAAATGAATAAATAAATACAAAAGTAAATTAAATATAAATGATTTAAAATATAATAATAATAAAAAAATAAAAATAAATTTTGATTCACATTAAGTATGTTAACCCACAGAGATATATAAATCAACATGAACAAAATTATAAAATAAAATATCAAAAAAAACAAAAATTAAATATTATGGAAATAAATTATAATCTGAAGAGAAACTAAAATATTAAAATAAATAAAGAAATAGGAAAATTAACTAATTATTAATATTCAAGATCAAGTTTTTAAGGCATGGTAGAATAAACAATTTAAAATTATTACAATGTAACAAAGAATAAAGTATATATGCATTAATAGATATTGATGAGGGTATATATGTAAAGATAATTATAGATCTATATTATAAAACTAATACGAATCTGTGATATAACAACTAAAAAGACATAATAAAAGGAGTTAAAGATTAAACAAAAGGTAAACTAGAAACCAAAAAAGAAATGGTGGGAACCTAGCAATTGCTAATTTTCTAGCCATCGTATTTATTCAAATTGCTTGGCCTCCTTTTAATTTCTATAGCCTCCCTAAACTTATCATGATGGAAATGATTAATCCTAGTAATGATCTCGGTGCCTTCAATACAAATGTGGCGTTTTGTCTTTTCTGCATATTCTACCAATGCTGAGGACTGGGTCCTCCCATGTTTGATGTCTGTTGAATGCTCATGAATCCCTTGATTTATAGTGGGGCCAGTTTCACTAGCATAGGGTGTCCCATAGGAACATGGGACTACATAAACAACTTTCATATTCTAAGGGTCCACCACGTCTTTTATAGATCTTAGGGAACTTTTAATGGTTTTAAGGGGCATAAAGGTTGAGGAAGCCTTGTGATTTCTTATGATCCTTGCAATCTTGTTAATATTCTCTTTGATAGAAGGAAGGTGCACTCATAAAATCTAATATTTGGGCACTTTCCTCATCCTAGAATCATTGTGAACCTTAAGGAGAGCGTTAAGACATTGGTATTTATTATAACCATTATTTATGAAAGCATTAAAGAGATGTGTTTTCTCATCTTTAATTTGGTTATCATAATAAACTCTAAACACACGAGTAGCATATATTTTGAGAACACCCAACTTTTGAGTAGGGGAATGATGAGACTTAGCATGTAGATACTACTCCATTTGAGTTTTCTTACGAAAGACCTACTATGAGAATGAACCATCATCCTTCTTTGAAATTAGGATATCAATAAAAGGCAAGCTCCCATTCATTTCACATTGCATAGTAAACTTTATGCTAGATTGATTATTATGATGTCAGAGAAAAAGATAAAACTTATCTCGACTATGAGGCTAGATGATGCAGGAGTAATTCACAAACTCTTACAAAGCTTTGGTTTTTATTGAGGTGATGCCAAACATTTAGATTCAATGTCTTTTTATGAAAAATTAGCCACTATAGGGGAAAGGGGGCAACCTATAACAACAACAAAAGTTTGTTCATAGAATTCCCCTTGAAAGTTAAAGAAAGTAGAGGTAAGAAAAATTTCAACTAGATTAGCAGTATTAGGCTCTATGATGTGATTGATTACCTCAATGGCCTCATTTATATGGATATTCATCTAAAGGGATACCATGTCGAAAATCATAAGAATATCCCCAAGATCAAACCTTATACACTTTACCTCATTGACAAATGATGAAGAGTGTTTGAAAGGTGTTTATGTAATCCCATGTTCCTATAGGACACGCTATATAACGCCTTCGGTGTTGTGCGACGAGTGGGCACCGGGCGACCGGGCGCGCGCACATGGGTGGGTGTTGTGTGATGCGATGAAGGGCGTGCACGACCGCACGCGGGTGGAGCGACGAGTTAGCACACACGGAGATGCGATGAAAGTAATAGTTGCTTGCGACGAACATTTCGACACTTATGAAAATATGCGATGGAGAGGGGATGTTTATACGCACTCTTGGAGCATGGATTGAATGATGGGTAGGCCGACCTATCCATGGGCGTTCGAGCGCATTGGAGGGGTGTGTAAACATGGTTATGGTGGTCGGCTGGGCAAGCCACCCATGCACCTACAACGCATATATATTGCGGCATGTTTGGAGCATTCAAACATCCATTCGATCATCACTCATTCAAACAAGGACTTTGCATAGCGGTGCAGGTTTAGGAAGTGCGCAGAAGGGACAAGGTATGAGTGCATAGCTCATGCACTTGAGTTGGAGATGCGCATGGTTGTAACTCGCACTTGGTGAAAGTCGAAGGTTTGGGCAAGGTGTGTCATGGGTGGATTGAAGTGCAGATTTTTGTCGGGATTGATGAGGGTGTCTTGGTGGCTCGGGTGAGCATGCACCCATCGTGCAAGGCGTGCACAAAGTTGTAAGGATTGTAAAAGGCTGTTTTGCCTCTATTGTAAAAGTGGCTAAGTATAGACATGGCTTTTGCCAAGGATACTTGTGAAGCTTGTATTATTGAAGAAAGACTGATTAATATATATTGTTGGGCAGACTCATTGTTCAGGGAGTTGCCCCTCCCTTTATACGGTGCAATTGTTGTTCTCTTTTATAATTGCTGATGATAATGAATGAGTATGGGTGTTCATTTGTATAAAGGTTATGCATAATAATACTTGGTTGAGAATCACAAGCTAAGTAGGAGAAAGTGAATTAGGCGTAGTCCATGTGCACGAGTATTGTTAAAAAGAAAGTGTTTGGTGGTGCCACACCTCGCCAGCATGGTTGAAAGACTGACATAGTCTTAGGGGTGTGACAGTTGGTATCAGAGCTTGGTTGGGTTGGGGTGGAGCAAGGTTGCTCGTGATGAAGTATGATGACATGTACTTGTAGGTGAAGGAAGTGGTTTCACACTCAAGTGAAACAAGGACTGGTTCATTATGCAGGGGCTAGAGAGAAGACTGAAAGGCAAGATGGTGGATGAACCTACGATAGGTGAGTCTAGCCATGCTACGAGTGAAGTCTTGCGGTACGAAGTATTGGAACAAGTGGGTCGATGGAGTTCTAACTGGGTTGCATTGAAGGCTGAGAACATGAAGGTTCGGGAAAGCTATTCAGAACTTACGAAGGAACTTGGAGAACTCAAGAGCCAATGCGAAAGTATGACAAATGTTGAACTCAAGGAACTTGATAAGGAGATCCAATGAAGTGGTCTTGGTCTTCAAGAGCTCTTTAATGAAAGAGCCCGCTTAAGGAATAAAAGTGCCATGGTGGAGGCTGAAATCAAGCAAATTGAGGAAGAGATAAAGAAGAAGCTTCTTGGAAAGAAGGTTGTTGTGATTGAGCAGGAAGAGCTCGACTACATTGACAGGCTAGAGACTTACTACCATGACAATCTATAGGAGGTTCGGAAGCTTAGTTCCATGAGAGTAGTCAATGGACACTTGGTTGGTTCACTTAAGCAGAGGATTATGAAGGACAAGCTTGAGGGAGTTCAAGCTAGACCAGGATCGGGTTGCAAAGAGGAGCCAAGCAAGGAAGTGAAGTACCTTAAGAAGGAAGTCAAGTTTGAACATGAGCCAATTGACACTTCTGAGGCCGAATTCTTGAATATATAAGACATAAGACAAAGCGGATAGAAGGAGGTGATGCCTTGAAGTTTATTTTTGTACAAGTGACTGTGAGGGGCAAGAGATTTGCAGCTTTGGTTGATACGGGGGTTACTCATAGCTTCTTGAGTAGGAAGGCAACAAAGTCTTTTGGGAAGAAACCAAAGATGGAGAGGGAATTGAGTGCTTTCAAAGCAGTCAACTCTACCATGAAATTTATTATTGGTGTGATGAAGGACACTTAGATGAAAGTGGGATCGTGGGTTGGAAGGTTGGACTAAGGGTTGTGGACATGGATGATCATTCTATGGTGCTGGGGCAAGATTTCATGAAGCTTGCACAAGCCATACTGGCGGTGGACCGAGACATTCTCTTGATCACAGCTGAGGGAAGAACCATGATGGTACCGAAGAATGGAAGGACTTGCTTGGGGTATAGACCGAGGATGAATTTTATGACTTTGTATCCCAAAGACTTAAATGTGAAGCATGAGGATGTGGAGCAAAGAGGACTTGGGAGTATGACTCAAACAACGAAGGAAGGGAAGTTGATTGACTTTGTTGCAAGAGTGAGGAAGAATGAGGCAAGTGAAAAGGCAGTCTCACGAACCTTGAGGCACCTGACAGAGACATCTTCTACTGATGATCTTCACATTGGAGTTGCAAAAGAAGGGAGTCCAAGTCCTACTTCAGAGGCAGTGGTTGATGAGGATTATGAGGGTAGAGATCCTGCTGGCATAGTGGACTTTTGTAAGTATGCTATGGGCATATATGACTTTCAGTTGACGAAGAACAAGCTCAAGGAGCTTGGGTGTAAATGTGAGGAGATTGAGGCTGTGCATAGATACTTGAGGACACAACATCAATCTGACACATGGGTGGATGAGAGTCAGGGAGGAAACTTCCTGGCCCTCCTTTCTCTACAGATAACCTTGGAGATAGGTTGGTGTGGAGGCCTTGGTAGGGAGGAATCATATCAACTTTACAAGGGGCCTTGGAAGGAGGCTTCTTTATGACAGATTGTCGACTTGGGTGCAGATGGCCAGATGTTAGGATGGAGTCAAAATGAGTTGGACAACATGGAAAACTAGTGCCATGGACATTAGGTTGGAGATATGGAGCATGACAGTTGTGCAGGGAAATTATGTGGGAGCATGAGTAGAGGCATCATTCGTGGACATTATATGGGAGTATGCCGAAGCAAAGAATGTTGTGCAGATGTTGTTATGACATGGAGATGTATGAGGTAGTGGAGAGGTTGTACACTCTTGTGCAACTAAACCATGGCTTGATCATGTTGCAGATGGGATGGAGTTTCCATGGACCTGAGCATGGATTTTGGACAGATTCTTGATGAGTCTGAGATGTAGCAGAAGTCAGGGGAAGACTGATGGTGACATAAGGATGTGCATTCTTGTGGTTTGGGCATATGGTTGCACTACCTACCCAACTAGTTCGAGTCATGAGGGGTACCAATGTGTAGAGGGATGGAACTATGGGGTCTACACTTGAAGGAGAGACTACATGAGGAGGACACATGGATGGAGAAAGGTGCTCACATGGAACACGTGACAGATTGATGAGACAAGATGTTGGCACATGGTGGAGTTGTGTTAACACTTGTTGATGGCAGTTATGCATATGGTGATGATGACATGATGGAGTTTGACACATTGTTGTAGTGGACATGTAGCTTGGGTTGGAGGGACCAACCTTCCATGGTGGAGAGAAACATGGGGAGATTATGACAAGGTAGTCGATGATCATGGACATCTGATATATGACATACATTGGTATGGTTATCTTGGTGACAGTTGGTTGCTTAGGTGAGACATGGTGGAGATGGATTCCTACATATGTTGTAGGGATGTTTGCCATATGAGGAGGATTTGACATCATGGATATTGATGCTTGGAGGATGTTGTCGAGGACGACAACGACTTCAGGTAGAGGAGGATGTAATGGCTTCGGTGTTGTGCGATGGGTGGGCGCCGGACGACCGGGCGCACGCACACGGGAGGGCGTTATGCGATGCGATGAAGGGCATGCATGACCGTGCGCGGGTGGAGCGATGAGTTAGCACACATGGAGATGTGACGAAAGTAAGAGTTGCTTGCGACGAACATTTCGACACTTGTGAAAATATGCAATGGAGAGGGGATGTTTATACGCACTCTTGGAGCATGGATTGAACGATGGGTAGGCTGACCTATCCATGGGCGTTCAAGCACATTGGAGGGGTGTGTAAGCATGGTTATGGTGGTTGGCTGGGCAAGCCACCCACCCACCTACAATGCATATATATTGTGGCATGTTTGGAGCGTTCAAACATCCATTCGATCATCACTCATTCGAACAAGGACTTCGCATAGAGGTGCAAATTTAGGAAGTGCACAGAAGGGATAAGGTATGAGCGCATAGCTCATGCGCTTGAGTTGGAGATGCGCACGGTTGTAACTCGCACTTGGTGAAAGTTGAAGGTTTGGGCAAGGTGTGTTGTGGGTGGATTGAAGTGCAGATTTGTGTCGGGATTGATGATGGTGTCTTGGTGGCTCGGGTGAGCACCCAACCATCACGCAAGGCGTGCACGAAGTTGTAAGGATTGTAAAAGGTTGTTTTGCCTCTATTGTAAAAGTGGCTAAGTATAGACTTGGATTTTGCCAAGGATACTTGTGAAGCTTGTATTATTGAAGAAAGACTGATTAATATACATTGTTGGGTAGACTCATTATTCAGGGAGTTGCCCCTCCCTTTATACGGTGCAATTGTTGTTCCCTTTTATACTTGTTGATGATAATGAATGAGTATGGGTGTTCATTTGTATAAAGGTTATGCATAATAATACTTGGTTGAGAATAACAAACTAAGTAGGAGAAAGTGAATTAGGCGTAGTCCATGTGCACGAGTATTGTTAAAAAGAAAGTGCTCGGTAGTGCCGCACCTCGTCGGCATGGTTGAAAGACCACTGTAGGCTTGGGGCCGTGACACCCTATGTTGGTGAAAGTGACCACTCTATAAATCAAAGGATTCATGACTATGTGGTTGACATCAAACATCGGAGGGCCTGCTCCTCAGCATTCACGGAACATGTGGAAAAGATAAAACACCACATCTATATTGAAGACACCTTGGTCATTGCTAGGATTAGTGATTTCTATCATCATAAGTTTAGGGAGGCTATAGATATTCAAAGGAGGCCAAGCAATCCGAATAGAAACGATGGCTAAAGAATTAGCAGTTGTTGGGTCCCTACACTTTCCTTTTGAGTTTCTATTTTTACTCTTTTTTAATCCTTACCTTTTTTTATTTATATAACCTCCTATTGTTAATCTACTCCTTATGTATTTTTAATTATTATACCATAGATTCATATTAAGTTTATAATATAAATTTATGGTTATTTTTACATATGTATTGTTATCAACATTTATTACTACCTATATACTTTATTCTTTGTTACCTATATACTTTATTCTTTGTTACATTATAATAATTTTGAATTGTTTATTTTAGCATGCCTTTAAAATCTTAATCATGAAAATTAATAATTAGTTAATTTGCCTATTTCTTCATTTATTTTAATCTTTTTAGATTATCTTTAGTATTTTAGTTGCTTTTAATATTATAATTATTTTTCTTATTTAATTTTTTTTTAATATTTAATTTTAAATTTGTGGTTTTTCAATATTTATAATATATATTTAATGTATTTACTTTACTAGTGTTGGAATGAAAATTTATCATTATTATTTATTAAAAATATTTTTTCTTAATTTATTCTTTAAAATAAAACTAAATATAATATATATATATAATTCTTGTTAGTTAATTTTTTAGACTTAACTTTCATTTATCCCTTTGATCCTTATTGTTTAATTGTGACCAACCCTCTATTTCACTTAAAATATAGCTTTCTAAAATTACCTTATTAGTTTGTCCTTGTTCTTTCCATTTTAAATTTATTTATTGGTTTATTTAAATATATCATTTTGTACGAGTTATTGAAACTGGTCGTTACATTCTGATTGTTAGGACTTTCTACGGGTTATTTAGTTTATGTTTTAGTTCTATTATTTTTAGGGTTAAAATGTAAAGTAATAAAGCCTAAAATAATTAAATTTTATTATTTTTAAAGTAGATTATTTTAGTTTATTAATTTAATATTTAATAATTATGTTATGATTCCATTTATATTTATAATAGTATAAAGTTTATAATATAAATTTAATTTAGTTTTAATTTAATTAATATATTTTTTATATTTATTTATTTTGGTATTTATTTATTTTATTTTTTATTAAATGAATAGATTTTTTTAGGTTAATTTTTGTCTTAACTTTCATTTATTCCTTTGATTCTTCATGGTTAGATTGTTGACATAACATTTGTTTCACTTGGATTAATTTTCTAAAATTATTTTATTAGTTTTGTCCTTATTCTTTTCATTTAGATTTAGTTTATTTGTTTTTATTTATATTTTATTTTTTAAATCTAAATATACCATTTTGAAACAGACTTTTTGTTATTCAAACTAGTAGTTACATTCTTAACCCTCTCTACATGGTGCTTTGCTTATTTATTTTTCGAAACACGTAGACAACACTCTTATGATGTGATTTTTACCCAAAATTTTCTAATTATTCAATTTATGTTTTAGCTTTATTATTTTTAAAATTTAAATGTAAAGTAATAAAACCTAAAATAATTAACTTGTATTATTTTAAGTAGATTTATTTTAGGTTTTATTATTTATTATTTTTGTAATTAGGTTTCGTTATTCTAGATTTTTTATATTCAAGCTTTTGTGATCTATAATGAATTAACAAAAGATGTATTTCGAGCCAACAAGTGTGCTCAATCATGAGGATAAGATGAAAAGGTAGATCATGGCAAAGGCTTAAATAGAGAGCACTATAAAAACCATAATTTTAAGTAATAACTATATTTGAACAATAATACTTTAATTAAGATATTAATATAT
>APFE030845642.1:52103-122834 GCA_000404065.3 Pinus taeda
TACCATTTATAATAATAATATGAGGTGCTTTATTACCTAATATTAAATTAAAGTTACCCCTAATTTAGTTTCGAAAATAAAACTATGTTTGAATATGATTATTCTTATTTTATTTACGGTAGCTCCGTAGATATGATAAACCGAAAGTTTTGCAAATATTTTTCCAATGTGTTTCCCATGTTGGGTTAAGAAAGCTTAAAAAGTTTATAATAAAAGAAATGATTTTTTAAATAATGTGAATGTGAATGGTAATCTAATTTGAATGCTGTTTGAAATTAAGTTTTTGTGATCTATATCGAAATTATAAAAATATTTTTCAATATTAATCACATCAAAAAAATATTTGAGAACGAGTTTCCAACCAGAATCAACTGTGGTTGGCAAGATGAAGAATCATATCAACCACTCATCAATGTAGTTAGGGTAAATAGATATAGACTAATGGAAACGTTTACTGTAGACTAGGTCAAAAAAATAAGAAAGAAGTTAATTGTCATAATTTGATTAAAATAAAACAAATGAAACTCAACGTAAACATTATTATTCTAAGGAAAATTAATATGAAATAGTAATATAATAAATATAATAGAAATAATAAATTAATTTGATCAACAAAATTTAAATTACTAAAAAGAAATTAAAATTTTTTAATTTTAATTAAATTATTATTTAATTCTTTTTATTTAGTTAATTACAAATTTAACATTATTTTTTTAGAATAATAATATTTGAATTGAGTTGTATATTTTTTTACTTTAATGAAATTTATTAAATTTTACAATATGAATAAGATCTCTCGTTATTTTATTTTTCTCGTTATTTTATTTTTCTTTTTATGAAAAAGTTATTAATTTTAGTTATATATATATATAATGATGATGGTGGTGGTGGTTAAGGTTCACTAAGACTAAACATTGGTTTATCCGAGCTAAAGAAACAAATTATTCAGTTTCATTTAAGATTTTGTTCCTATCCTCAAAAAGCTTGGAGAGAAGCCTCCCAAGCTCACTATAATTTTGACATCGTAAAAGGCTAGGAAGGTTAGTACTGCAACTAAGATCTAATGTGGTTGTAGGGGGGCACTCTAATAGGAAGTGTTTTTCATCCTCAATGTTCCTATTCTCATAGAGGTGGCAGATCCTTTCCATCCATGGTGTTTTGGGAACCACCCAACGACCTGTTTCACTATGTAGCTCATGAGAGTTCGTTCTAATCTTCGCTATATTAATTTTATTCTTTGAGCTAGTTGAAACAGAGAGATACTTTTGATCTTCTTGGGTGGGGTTGATGACCTTCTTATAATAACTTAATTTTCTTTTAGCTGATAAATCTTTTTCACACCACATTTTTTCTTTGAATTTAGAAGTAACAATATTTTTAATGTTATTAATATTTTGCAATGCATCATTCCTGTTGATCTCTCAATGGTTTAACGAGGCCTTCGTGTCCTTATACCACCCCCGCTTGAGCCTTAGGTGGTTTTGGCTGAAATTTAGAGCTAGCCTAGGAAATCTATGAGTTCCTATATTATTGAGTTTGTGCTTGTATACTAGAAGCCTAGTCATAGGTAGGCTCTCAATCGGGGAAAGACCTACTTCTATAAGGAGGATAGGATAGGTTGTATTGCTTTTAATTTTCAGGTTATATGTTAGCTAGCTTAGGAAGTCTATGAGCTCATATATTATTGAGTTTGTGCTTGTACGCAAGAAGCCTAGTCATAGCTAGGCTCTCAATAGGGGAAGGAACTAGTTCTATAAGGAGGATAAGATAGGGTGTATTGCTTTTAATTTTCAGGTTATACATTATAAAACACTTATGGATTTGCTCAATCTTTCTCGAGGATTCTCTAGAGATGTTGCAACCCTAGACCTCATATCCATATAAGATAACAAGAGTGACTAAAGTTTCAAAGAGGAACTTCTTTTTATCCCACATTACAAGGTTTTCGATTTTACAATTATTTTTCCACACCAAATAAACACTTTATATTTTTAAATTATATTTAAAAAAAATGATTTTTTTCTCTAATCTTAGGTTAGTTGAAAGTTAACTTTCAATCACTGAAATTTATTTATTTTATTTACTTTTATTCATTATATTACATTAATATTATTTTTCTTAAAATAATAATATATACATTGAGTTATTTTCCTTTGATTTTTTTTTGAGTTTAATCAAATTTATTGTTTTTCTTTTCTTTGCTCCCTTGAGCCCCGCTTAAATATAGTTGACATTTACTTTTTTCAATGTCCTTGTTCTTCTATCGAGTATAGCTTCTCGCTGAAGCTCATCAAGGAATTCTGTAGAAAAGTCTTCAATAGATGAACTTCTTGCTTCGTCTATGTCACTATGACCATCAATAGCAACATATTTTCCAGAAATGGAATCCAAAGGAGATTTAGGCAAGTATCCAAAACATGCATCAAATGGAAATCTTTGAGTTGAAGAGTGCTTGGCCCAGTTGTAAGCATGTTGATTATAGTGCAAATGTACATCCCACAACATAGGATGCTTGCTAGAATACCCATGAATAAGATGTCTCACTATTTTGTTCACCACCTCTGTTTCACCATCTTTCTATGGATGAAAATTGTACTCTTTTTCAATTTGGTGTCCATGAATCCCAACAAGTTTGACTAAAAATTCCCAAGAAAGGCAGAATATTGATCACTAACAATGGAAGTGGGCGATCCAAAATGCACCCATACATTTTAAAAGAATAACTGAGCAATTTTTTTAGGTGTAACTTTCTTTCTACATGGAATCAAAATACACATTTTGTTGAACCTATCTGCAACTACATACAAATAATCATGACCTCTTTTTCACAATTGAATACCTCCCACAAAATCCATAGAAACACTCTCCCATGGTCGTGAAGGAACCGGAAGTGGTGTGTACAATCCTAACTTCCTATTCTTAGGCTTACTGATTGTGCATAATGAACATCCTTTAATAAAATGTGACACACTTTCAATCATATGAGGCTAACAATGATACCTCTATATATGTGCCACTCTCTTACCTACACCAAAATTGCCAGTAATAACAAATGTATGTGCCTCTCTTATGATGTTAGCTCTTTATTCCTGTGGAATACAAAGCTTGCCAAGATGATACAATGTGTTATCATGGAAATCATAATACAATTCCTCTACTTGGTTACCTTGACTCAATCTTGGATAAACATCTTGAAAGTCATTATCTAATGCATATTTCTCAATGTAACTTTCACACAAAACATAATTATTCTTGAGTTAAGTAGGTGCATTAATAATAAGCCCAGAAAGCATATCAACAACTTTATTGTAGATACCTTTCTTATACCTGATTCCAAAGTGGAATTGTTGAAGAAAACCCATCCATCAGAATTCCCTTGATTGTTGTAACTTTGATTGAGATTGTAATTATTGCAATGATTAATGATCAGTGTGAATGATTATTTCCTTACCCATCAAGCAGTATTTCCACATTTTCACACTTTGCACCAATGCATACAATTCCTTGTCATATTTAGGATAGTTAACCATTGTAGCATTAAAAGTTTTTGAATGAAAATAGATAGGCTTACCATGTTGCATGAGGACTACACCCATGGCATAGTCACTAGCACCAGTTTGAATCTCAAATGACTATCTCAAGTCTAGAAGTACAAGTATTGGAGTTGAACTAATATTTTCCTTCAATGCATTAAAGGACTTTTCTTGTTTGCCTCCACACTGAAAAACCTTTTTCACACTTGTGAATGCATGCAAAGGAGCCACTACAGAAGAAAAGTTAGCAATGAATTTCCTCCAATATTGGGTTGCTCCCAAAAAACTTGATCCCCAGTAAATATGATGGGCCTTAGCCAATTCAAAATGACATCAACCTTGGAGGGATCTATTTTCAACTAACCTCCTCCAACAATATGACCCAAGTAAGCTAAATAAGTTTTTGCAAACGCACACTTTGACATCTTAAGATACAACTATTATTTCTTCAATACATCAAATACTTTTATTATGCACATGACATGTTCATCATGATATTTAGTGGAAATTAAGATGTAATCTAAGTAGACTATATAAAAGTCATCAAGAAATGCCCTTAACACATCATTCATCACACATATGAATGTAGCAGGAGAATTACACAACCCAAAAGGCATAATTAGCCATTCAAACAAACCTTTTTTTGTTTTAAAATGTTGTCTTCCAAATGTCTCCTTCAGCTATTCTGATTTGATGGCAGCCACTCCTTAAGTCCAACTTATCAAAATGCTTTCCATCTTCCAATTGATGAAGTAAATCATTTATTCTAGGCAGGGGGTAATGGTTCTTTACCATAATTTTGTTCAATGCATGGAAGTACACACATGTGCACCATTTTCCATCCTTCTTTGGCACCAAGACAATAGGTGAACCATATGGAGAGGAACAAGACCTGATGATCCCTTTATCCAACAACTCTTGAATTTTCATTTTAATTTCTACACTTTCCATCCTTGACATCTTGTACATGCCAATCTTAGGAAGAGTACAATCTTACTACAATTGTATCTCATGTTCGGTTCCTCTCTTGGGAGGTAATCCTTTTGGTTCTGGAAACATCTCATCAAATTGGTTAACTACATCAACCAAATCAGCATTCAAGTTTGAATCGCAACCTTTAAAAGCTTCATTATGAATATCATTTTTGGGTTTTATCATTAGATGCACAAAATTCTTGCTTTATTCACTAGTCTTTTCATCTACCCTTCATTAATAAGTGAAAGATTTAGTTTCTTGCTATGAGCTCGCATAATATAATCCACTACATCTTTGAACAAATGGTATTTGTTTTCATGGCTATGGAAGATATCTTTTCTGTCATAGAGGTATGGGATGCCCAAAACTATGACACATATGTCTAATGGCACAAAATTAAGCTCCACTTCATCTATGAAATTTGTAATAATGGCGAATTTCAGTTTACACTTTCTAGTAACATGAAATTGTGCATTGTCACACACACATCAGAGTGGATATGGTTTATGATGTGGAATGGTTTCCAAGGTTAAACTTTTGACAATGTTTTTAGAGGTAAGATTGGCTTGAGAACCAGTGTCGAAAAGAGTATTAATCTTTCTATGTTTTAAGATCACTCTTATGTGAAAAAGTTTTATCCTCCTCTTTTCGTTTGGAGTTTAATTTTGTGAATTTGATGTACTAGTGGTAAAAATGGATTCTTTTCCTTTTATACCCATGGATGTAATTTTAGTTTCATCAACTGAATTAGATCCCAAATCTTCTTGACTGGTTGCAGTTGTCTTTTATTTTCCCTTGTTTTTTTTTTTCATTTTGGGATGAAGCTTCCAACAATGAGATTCATCATGACCCTATTTGGAACAATGTTTGCATGTTAATTTCTCTCGTTCCTTCTTGGTAGATGCATTTTTCTTTCCCTTCCCTTTGAAACACTTTTCTTTTCCTCTACTCTTAAATCGTTTTTTACTACATTCTTTTGGAGTGTTTTTCTCCCAATCCTTAAGATGAGTGGCTTGCATACATGCATCATCTAGATTATTGGGATTAAACATTAATATAGTATGCCTAAGGTAACTCTGTAAGCCCCCTATTTACATCAACAACGTGTCTTTTGATTGCAAATCTACACCTAACATTAGATATATTTTTTTGAATACTTGGGTATAATCTTGCACATTTTGACCTTTAAGTTTTTTAAACTTCTTCCAATTCATGATGCCTTTTTGCATACAAGCTAGAGGGTAGAATTGTGTTTTAATTGCAGCAATGAAATTAAACCAAGAAATTGAGATATTACTGTGTTTTTTTACCTCTTTTTGTGTCATTGATTCCCACTATACTATTGTTGCACCTTCCATTCTCAAGGAAGCTAACTAAATCTTTATGTCATCCTCTTCAAGGCTTTGAATTCTGTAATATACCTCCAACTGATGAATCCAATTATCAAGCTTCTCTGTGTTTACTTCACCATTATACATGGGCAACTCAAATTTAACATCAAGTTTTAGTAAGGGTGATTTGTCAGTTCCTTTTGAGGTATGTTGACCAGTATGAGAAAGAGTTGCGTTAGTGGAAGAGGGTGAAGATGCATGTGAAGAAGAAGATGAAGGAGATGGTGGAGAGGGTGGAGGTTTACCTCCATTTCCATTACTTCCTTTTCCATTGCCTCCATTTGCATTACCTCCTCCTAAAGAACCTTGTCCTTTAGGAGGTTTGGAGCTTTCAGCCTATAGCCTGGTATTCCTCTCTTCATAGAGGACCTCTCTCTTTCATATCAAAGAAAACCTTCCTGAAGACCTTCTCATCTTTTTCCATGTTTGTAAGTTCTCCTTCATGAGACATGATCTCTAGAGTCTCAACTGTAACTTGAGGATGAACTGGTGTTGGAGATTATCACAACCTTGCCCTCCTTCCCCTTCACATAAATTTAGGGCTTCCGACCAGCTTCCCTTCTCATCTTTTGAATTTTAACCTTGTAAGCATGACATAAACTCGCAAACAATTAAATCATTCTTACACAAAGAAAAACTAATGCTCTGATACCAAAATGATTTGATTAAGAATATTGGTTTGTTGTGATAAGATCCTCCTCATATTAGAAACAAAATGTTATCCATGTTCTTAAAGATTCATGAATTTTTCCAGTGGAAAATGAGTTCTTATGTTAATTTTTTGAGAAATTTTAACAGAAATAAGGAACTAAACAATAACATAAAAATTTATAGAACATCACCAAAAACATATCACAACAGGAACGTGAGGAAGGATTTCATTACTCTTGGGATACGTCTCCTTCTTCCAACTTCCAATTGATTGAGCCTCTCTATTACACTCAAATGTGTAAAATGATGTGTTTATAATGCTCAAATGCTTCTGAAACCTGCTCCAATGAGTCCAAAATATCAAAAAATGGCTACCTAGTCTCTTTCTACACCCAATTTGGTGGAAAACGTGAGAAGTTATGACCTATCCTAGTTTCTCCACTATCCACTCCACAGATTTCCCAAAATTTAGCATCATCCTACAATTTCTCCCACCAAGCGCACTAATGCAACAATAATTTTGCTAAAAATTGGGTGAAATTGTTTGATCATTAAAAAGACCTCTCACGCTTAACTTCCAAAAATTTTGGCCATGTGCTCAAGGCTAATGCCAATGGCCTACCCCTGCTGGTCTGGCACCCCACTCCATCTCCATTGTACTGTTCACATGGGTAGTTTAAATCACCACGTGGGCTGGCCTCACATAGGCTGGCCCTCTTCCCAAATTTCATAAGGTGTCTTTGTAAATCCCTTGTATGAGCATGTGGAGGTCACCAGTTCGACCCTCGCTGCCTCTGCTCAGACCAATTGGGCTACCATGTGGTAGTCTCTTACTGGGCGATGTGTCAGCTTGTGGTTGGCCACTCTCAACAACCAATAACAAAAACTCAAAATTTAAATAAATGAGAAGAAGCCACTTGTCAGCACCTAATTTTCTGATGGAGCTCATTGTCCAAGTCATCATCCACCTCACCTACCCAGTCAGTGTCACATCAGTAGTACAGAATCCTAACTAGGCTATCCTTGTTTTTCGAAAATTTGCCTCTTTGAGAAAGTGGACATAACTCATTTATGGAGTTAGGCGAAGTCTATTTCGCACAGAACGAATTGTGCCAGATTCAGAACGATCTGCACTATGCAGTCATTCAGGTTCCACACGATTCTGATGAATTTATTTTTAGCATAATTCTGAGCACCTGATCAGAGGAATAGAAGATTTTGGAAGCTCATATTACCACTACTAGAGATGACTACGAAATTCATGTGCATAAGGTTTTCCAAACTTTCCAATTAAAATGCCACTAGGCAAGCTTATTACTCACAACCTATGCATGAGCACAAAGTGTTAACAAACCTTTGGTCACAACCTATGCATAAGCACAAAGTGTTAACAAACCTTTGCTCACAACCTATGCATGAGCACAAAGTGTTAACAAACATTTCCCTACTTAAATAACTTCAAGTATTAATGAGGTCCCTTTGAAGGGAGACCGTCTCTTTGTAAATTAAATCCATGGTTTTTGTTTCTTATTTGGTGTCTATGATACAACGAAAGGAGTGTATCCAATCAAGCCATTATAGGTTTCTATATGTGCGAAGTTAATTCATTGAAGGTTTCCTTATAGCATATTATGTCATCAAAAAGGATGTTATAATGCATTTCCTCTTAAGCCCTTTGGAGGAGTCCTAGGTGTGAATGCACATCAACTTCCCAAATTTATTCCTTCAAGGATGTAGTGATGTCTAGGCCATTCTCATTTCATATCTACTAAATTTTAAATTGTAGATCAATCACATTTGAAAAAGGATGTCAAACACATGATGAATTTCTATGTAGATTGCAACTCAGGCACTTTGAATATCCTGTGAAATCGACCATGGGGCCATGGTAAACTATACACCATGATCTAAAATGTAGGCATTTAATTCCTCAAAAGACAATTTTAAAACAAATACCTAACCTAAACACAATGACCAAACATTTTTCTAGCAATGTGGCCACCATTAAACCTCGGTCCTTCATATATATAGTTATATGTCCCCGATGAGGAAGTGATTGATACATGAACCCGCTGAGAATCTTTCTAATGATGAATGAATAAATGAAATTTTAACATCGGATGAGCATAAAAACCATATATAGGACCAAAATTAAAATACCTATTAGTTCATCAAACTGTTTGAAAGGTTTGTAAATGGGGCAAAATGGTATGGATAAAACCATAGCCATGAGCGCAATCCTTGGCAATAATAGTGCATAACCCATAAAAAACCTTTTTTTATATTTCAATATGTATCGGAACCCTTATGTCCTTTATCTTAGGATTTTATTTAAGCTTATTTATTATTACAACATCTCTTTTGACATCTTCAATGGCCTAAGGTGTTTCTTCTCTAAACGTTTCAGCATAATATCTCTCTTTCCACCGAGGTCCTCCTAATTTAACCTTGTGAACTTATGGATGAAAGGAATCTAAAATTTTTACATTTTTAATTTAAAGTATTGATATATCCTATGCCTTGTCACCCAGTGAATCCACATTTTCCATTGCGTTATCAACCACTATAGGATTATGATATGAAATGTTTAAGTTCTTCAATTTGAGTCTATATGCATCTGCATTTTCATGTACATATCAAATGAGCTTGCTTTTGAAAACTTCTATCCTTGTAAAATGCTTCTACCCTTTGTCTTAGGAATTTATTGAAGCTTAGTCATTATTAGAACATCACTTATGACATCTTCAATGGCCTTGGGCGCTTGCGCTTCAAACTTTTCAGCACAATACCTTTCTATCCATCTAAATTTTCCTATTTTAACCTTATCAACCTATTGTTAAGAGGAATCTAAAATTTTCACATTTTTCATTTCAGGTCTTGATATATCATTTTCCTTTTCACCTAGTGAATCCACATTTTCCATTGCCTTATCACCCAATGGAGGATTAGGAATTGAAATATATAAATTCTTCGATTGAAGTCTATATCCATCTACATTTTCCTGTGTTTGTGTCGAATGAGCTCTCTTTTAAAAAAATATATCCTCGTAAAATGCTACAAATTGAATAAAATGTTCAACCCTCATCAAATTTACCACATTTACATCTATCATATAATCACCCATTGTACCAAACCCTTTTTTGTATACAATGACAAGTAAGTTGATTTCACCCTCATGAATTTCCAATGTATGCATGTGCGCAAGGAAATTATTCCATACAAAAATTAACATAAAGACAAAATCATCTATCAGTCGTTCAAATTCCACCTAAAATGGAGGGCTTGGTACCTTCATGTCATACTCAAGTATCGTTGCAAGGTCTAGATTTTGTGAAACTGATAGGTTTTTATAAGAAGAGGAATCTATTCGTTGGCCTCCTCATCCAATTTCTTGTATTTTCCTTCACAATCAGATGCACAATGACCAATGTGATTACAGAGGTAGCATTTTTCTTGCTAACGAGGGAAAGTAACAACCTCTCATAAAATTGGAAAGTGAATTCCATGAGAGAGAGTGGCATGTGTTTCTCTATTTTTCACTTTGAATTTCACCTAGCTCTATGTAGAGCTTGAGAAATTTTGACATGTTTAAGATGAAAAGAAATGTGGAATGACAAATTCATTAGAGATATAATGGCCTGTTGTTGAGTGTCAAAGCATTTAGAACCCTGTTGGTTTGTTAAACTGGGAATTCTGAAACATCCCCCATCATTATTGCAGGGGTTATTTAAACCCTTGTATTTTATTGAGTAATGGGCATTCTGAAATGTCCTCTTTCTTTGCTTAAAGTATATATCATTTTTACAGAGTATTGAAACCCTCTTGCTTCATTAAAAATAATGGGTGATATATCAAGGTGTGCAGAAAAAACAGATCGTATTGTTCCAAGGGATTTGAACTCAACGTGAATGAAATGTCGCATAATAGAAACTGACCCTTGGAAAAATTGTGTTGGATGGTGGTCAAAAAATGGTTTTTGATGGTCGATGGCTCATTAAAAATCACGCAAAACCCTTTCAACGTGTAATACTTTCACTGGATAGAGGAAAAAAATGGGCCTGTTAGATTTGATCGGATGAACAGTGTTTTCCTAGCCAACTCCATAGAAGGAACACCTTTGGTCTAATTAAGGACCTTTGCGAAGTAAAAATACTTAATGAGGCATTTAACTATTAGAAGTAATTGTGAGCAAATTAAGTTATGTTTTGTATCATAGTGTAATTATTATCAAGGAAATGTGTTTTATATCTAAGTCACTTGATTTGGTTCATTTTTTTAATTCAAGGACAATAAAATTCAGAAAACAAATTATAGTGCAAGATTTTCTTCATGTGTATGGTAACTTGTTGGGCAGGAAACAGAGGTAGGTGCACAAAAATTATGACCTACCAATATTCTTTCACAAAATTTATATTTTCTCTAGTAATATTATTAGTTATCAAAATGATGTAGTTCTTTGTTATTAGTTTTGTAGTATATTTTCCTCTTTTTTCATGATTGTGCTAGCATGCATGAACATAGGGAATTCCCCTTTTTTAAATCTTTTATCTTTTAATCGCATTGAATGATGCATTTTTAGCAAGAACTTTGAACCCAATAATCTAAAAAATAATGTGCTTTTGTTTTGTATGTGTAATATTTATATTTGTTGAGAGCCTTAAGGGTTGGGCATTAACCATGAAATTTTTTACCATAAATTGGACAAAGGGTAGTGTTATTTAGAAAAATTGCTTTTGAAATGAGATGGCATAGGAAACATCGTCCTATACACTTACTCTCATTTTCATTGCTCAAAAACTTGTTTCTTACAAAATGGGTCATAATTTACAATGGATCATGAAAATTATTTCTCCTTTGTTTCTCAATTTCCTTTCCCAACTCATGTTAACTCCCATTCAAAAAGCACCAATTGTGCATGAAAATTAGTTTTCTTTTCTATCTATGTAGTTGTGCATGAAAACTAGTTGTTGTGAGTGTGTCACTTCCTGTAAGGCAAGGATATTAATGGATTTAAGTTCCAAAGGAGATAAAATTTGTCATTCATCAAACATAGCCACGGTGCAATTTAGAGCTAAGTTGAGCAGCTTGATGCTCCTATCCATTTTTTTTTTATTTGTCAAGTTGTCTTTGATCCTGCAAGCTTGTACTGCGGATTTAGGATCCACTACCTAGGGGCATAAAAGTCATAAAACTCACCTAGGGACTTCACCCAACATGGGCCACACTGACTCTTATATGATTGTATTTTTTAGCATGGATCCTCCCCCTAGCACTTGGCATAACTTCCCACTGTGAGGTTTGATCCTGGGTTGCCTTGTTGTTGAGGCTCATCCTCAACTAGTTGTGCTAGTGTGACTTGACGATGCACCTAGCAAGTTAGCTTCAATGCCATCATCTGCTTCTTGTGAAAAAATATATCAAATAAAACTAGTATCTACAATCATACGTTATATTTCCAAGATTCGGTCTCATAACTCTGAAGTTTATATTTTTTCTCTGCCAATTCTTATTTTGTCGCTTGAAAGCGTATATATCTTAGTGTTCACAGCATTCCATCGTAATTTTCATTTCTCCATTCATTAACTAGAAAAATTCCAACATATTGTTTTAATATCCACTTCACCTCTAGATTTCTAGATATAACATTATGAGAATACTTCAAATAACAAGAACTTATAGGAAAGAAAATTATGGAATTGTTTCTTCTCATGTTTCCCTTTGCTCATGACAATTATTAAGCAATATAGTTGACTTTGTAATGTAGTAGCTCTCTGGCAAGATTTTTCTAGATGCAAATTCTCTACCAATGATTATAAATTTGACTTCAATCTCGATGCTTTATCAACGAACATGTCTATTGAGGTTTTGCAGGGATTTTTCTTATTAGTTTGGTCTTCTAAAATTATGAATTTTTTTTATGTTGTTAAGCTTGGATCAACCTCAATTAAAACTTCCAAATTGTGTGCAATTCTTTTAGGATCTAAATACTTTTGTTCATTTTATCAAAAGTCAAAAGCTCTAATTTTTTAGTTAAGAATATATTTTCTCCCTTGTGCAATTTATCAAACTTGCTATATTGATAATAAATAATGGCATACTTGTGAGAGCATTCAAAACCATTAAGAAACCAATACCACACTCAACTATTGTTGATATAGATCCCTTTAGTTCCATGCTAGGCAACTTCCATGGTTGTAAAGAGTTAGTCTAACAACCCTGGTTAAAAATCCATGTAAAATATATAAGACCACATTTGATGGCACACATATTCCAAGTTGAATGTTGGGAAAAACATCCTAGTGTGTGTGTTCAATTGGCTTATTATGGTGAAGGAAATTGGCAAAGGAAATGGCTAAGGATTTGGAAAGGCAAAATGGCATTTTTTGCCACATTTGTTTATGAAAATAATGGAAATCGAGAGAAAAGGGTTGAAAGGTCATAGGTTGCATATGAGGTGGAAAATAATGGAAAATGAAGAAAATAAAGGTTGAATTGATAAAAAGGCTTCTCAGGATCAATTTGTAGCCTTTTCTCAGTTCATTTTTAGAGATATTTCATTATTCTCTCTCTCTCACTCTTGGACACTTAGAGTTTTCTTTGAGCATTTCGGCATTGGATCAAGAAAGCAAAAGAAGGCAAGATGAAGGAAGAAGCAAGAACAGAAGAGAAGGATCAAGCTACTACACCAATATTCTTTGCAAGTATTAATTTGCATCTGTGTTTTCTTTGCTATATTTCACATTCATGGTATTGCATTTGGTTATTTTGCTATTATGGCATGGGTTTTCCTAGGTGTGGTACTATCTTTAGCCCAGCCTTTCCATTTCTAGATAGCCATGGTGTGATGGGGTTCTGAGGCTTTGGTTGAGCTGAATTATCAGATGGATTGAATCTATGTGACGTGGATCTTCGAAAGAAATAACACATGGTATAGTGATCCATGAACCATACTATGGATTGTAGTAAAGCCACTAGCCTAGTTACCCCTGAACCAGATTCTGTGTTGTGGTAAAGTGAAGTATTGTGTGTCTCGGTGGGCCTAGGAATCCTTGCTGGTGAATAATGGGATATACGGTAAATCCAAGAGGTGGATTTCTAGGTTGCGATATGTGGTAAAGCATAAAGAGTGGGTCTCGGTTTAGGGCCTAGAGATTCGGTGTGGATTGCGACAAAACGTGAGAGACTATAAAATAGGAAAATTCCCAACGGTTTAGGTGGAGAAATTTGGTGGCATCCATGCTTGTTTAGGCATAGTGATCTAGTGAAGATGATGGAAAATCCTTCTATTACATGTTCATTATATTGGCCTAGAGATCTAGGATGGATTATGGTAAATCCTGGTTTCTATTAATGAGGGTTAGGTCGTTTACCCTCAGGATGCCCTCATTGGTTCTTTTGGTTTGAGTTCCACATCCATTCTTGGAATATGGCACTAAGGTGAATCGATGAAGAGCTATTTGGCTTATCCATTCTATGGTCAAGTGGAATGTGGTAGTCCCATCTCGTGTTTGGATTTTTCATCATTAATATGAGGTTATTCCTCATTGTATTTCAATGAGTATTATACTTGTGTATATGTGGATCATATGGATCATATGATATTTTTGTTGATATCATGATGGTTATGTATATGTTTTATGACAGTAGCTATGTATGGAACTCATCATTTTCTTAGTTGTAAATGAATGAAAAATGTATCTATGAACTAATAGATGATAATTTAGCAAATAATATAAGTGAACAATGCTTCTCAATGATTGTTATATAAGTATGAGACCCATATGCTTAAATTTGTTATTTACACCTATAAATTACATTTTTGTTATATGTTCGACAAAATTCATATCATGGCTAATAGGGGTCCATTTAAGGGCTTCTTCAAGTATTTACATTTGCATCATCATTTCCTTGCTATCTTTCTGTTCAGAAGGTGTCATTCAATTATGGCTAGTGACATTGCCTTTGGGCCTCAAAAAGTGGCTCAAATCCCAGGGACCTTGGCACAAAATTGAGAAAAATAGTCCCTCGAGGCTGGCATGCCATGCTATGGGAGTGTCTAGAGCCCTCTGGATGCTATCATGCCCATAGCATGGGATAGTTGAATTATCCTAAACTCTCAGTGGGACCCAAGGGCTAGTTGTTGGAAAGGTTGGGATGATTCCTAGGAGTCCTCATGCTAATGTGGAAGGTCTACATGATGTGTTTCCATCAATTCCATTTCCTTAAGGTCGCCCACGAGGTTTAATCCAATCACAGTAGCCTCTCGTCAAATGTTTATCCTGATTGGTCAGTTACTTGGGTAGATGTGGGAGGAGGGTGTTACAAAGTGGTACCAGAGCATGGTTCACCTCTCGTACCAGATAAGCAGTGTATTGGTCATGCATTCATGTTGGTTTCATATGTGTTCATTATGCTTGTTGTTCGTGTTCTTGTTACATTTTCATGGTGTTTATCATGGTTGTAGTGATGTTGCCATGTAAAGGTTGACAGTGTTGTTGTGGGATGTGCCATCATGAATGTATGGTTATATATGAGTTTGTTATGCATGTCAGTGTCTATATGTTGTTATGCATGCATTGTCATGGTGAAGGTTGTTTTACATGAGGTCATTGTATGCAATTAGGTCATCATGGTGTGATTGGTATGTTATGATGCTAATGTGTTGGCTGAGATAGAGCACGAGATGTAGACCATCAAAGTGAAGTTGTAGCATTAGACCTCATGCCAGGAGAATGTCCTCACATATGTTTGTATGTTGGGAATGTAGATATGTAGGTTAAGGATTGTTATATGCATTATCGTTATGTGTGCCTCTCATTCTATTGGTGGTATGGTTACATACATGATAGATGCTAATTGATTGGTGTAGGCATATGCACATGTGCCAGATACTCATGAATGATAGTAACCTGTTGTTTTATGCATTTCTATTGTTGTATAATGTTAGATAACTCGATGAGTCTGTTATATGTTGTTGATGAGTATGTTATATGTTATTGATGAACATGATATATAAATTGTTGTTGTTATATGTTAGTTAACTTGATGATTAGGGTTAGTGAATTCAACATATTAATGCTAACACTATGTGTATTATGTTAACCTAGATTAGTCTATGCACATGGTTATTGTTATGATAGTTTGGTATGAGCTGACATATTTGAAATATGGTGTTGTACTAATCGAGGTTGTCTCTCCATATGTGATTATTATTTATGAATGATAATTTTTTATGAGCTTATAATGTGGACATGTTAGCTAGTTACTATTATGGACATCATGAACTTATTTATGGTTGATTCGATATGTTGTTAAGTTATGTTGTGCTAACTAGATTGAATGTGTAGACAAGATAGCCTCCCCTGAGATACATTAAGGTGCTTGATTGTTTGATTATATCACCTAGTTGATTAATTTAACATGGTATGTTTTCAAGTTGTTTGGATGTTTGATGAATTGCATAATATAAGTATGTGTTCAAATGGTCCTTTTTAAGATGAATGTACTAACACATATGTGTTGAGACAGTTGATATGTACTTGAGTGTAGTAGGTGATAGTTGTAGCATTTTGCCTAATGACTATGAGTTGATTGTCGATTATGACATGATTGTTCGTATTGGTAAAGGTTGATTATAAATTGATAGATATGATTGTCTTGATATTTGGAACATGTGGTTTACATGTGTAAATGGTTGTAGAAAATATGATTGGTATTAGCGTGACAAGGTAACAATTGATGTGTTTATATAACTAACAGTTTGGTGCTGTGACATTACATAGTGAGACTCGATTGCAACAACGTAAAAAGGTAAAATAAAGGAATTGGGAAAGAATTCTTTTGGCTATGTTTGGAAACCCTAATTCCAAACGGATAAGTGCTTTGCATACAGGAAGTCTTGTTAACCTTGATTTTTCAGAAATTATAAGGATATGTGTTATATTAGTAAACATTTATTCGACATTTATAACAACTAGTTCTAGTTATGTCTACATTCATTAAAGGAATTGGATTCCCTTGAGAGATGCCACGGATGTGTTCAGTTGCAATGCATCATGCTTGGCACAATAAGGTAAGTTAACTAGTGTATTGTTATGTTTATTTATGCACTGACAATTATGTGTTTATGGAAATATGATGCAAGGGATTGGATGGAAAAGAGGCTTCCATGAAATCTCGAAGAAGGCTCAGGTTGAGCTTTCTCTTGGAAGCACTAGGAACCATGGGGATTGAGTCATGGAATCTGTTCTTAGTATTGTGCTTCTGGTCTTTTTGTTATTTATTGTGCTTGATTTTGGTTTTGTGCGTGCCTTGTACAAGATCAGCCACTTTGTTTGAGGTGTCATATTGTTGTTGATTTTCAACGTTTTCTTCTTATTTGTTTCTTATCTTTCCTTCTATGTTTTGAGTCTTGAGAATTGGTTTGGGAAATATGAATGATCTAAGTGGATGTTGGTGGCCACCCACCTATCACATTTGGACCCCCACAACGGTCTCTTTTAGTTTTTTTTTAGTTTCCTAAATTCTAGCACAATTTACCACTTTTAGTAGTTTTTCGGGTCCTAAACTTCCAATGTTGTTTTGAGGCCCTAAACGATGTTTTTCAGGAAATCTACGGGCAACATGGACCAATTGATAGATGTTGTCCTTCCCAAAGCTATAGTGCTAAGATAGATCTTTCTAACAAGCTATTTATGTGTCAAACAGAGATCGTATCCAAAAGTTACAACCCCGGGAAATTGATGTACCAATTTACCCAAACGGGGCCCACAATTTGGTGTTTCATCTTCTAGGGTTAGGTTTGGGATGTTCAGGGTTTTCAATTGTTTCTCAACAATAAATAGGCCTTTGAGGCTCATTGTAGCACAGTTTAGAGGCATCTAGCCACCACATCTCTTCTCAGAGATAAGCTACCATCGCCGTAGTTGGCTTATTTCCATTTATATTTGTAAGCATATTTCAGTATTTTAAATTAATGAAATGTAGTATTATTTCTGTTGCATCTATGTGTTTATGGTTATCTTTATAATTTGTTGCATTCCTATTTAAATATGGATCAGTGGAATCAAAGTGGTCTACTTTTTCTCTTTTTTTATTTCCATGTTCTTAATGAGGTCGAGATATAAGGAGTTAGGGCTTGAACTGGTCAAACCTTTGCAATACTGGCCTCGCAAATCCTGATGGCCTCCCATGGCAGATGAGAAGAAAGATGAGGGGGCAAGAGATCCTATCAAAATCTTGCTCAAAGGAGCCCTCGAGCGACAAAGGAACTCGATGATGGATACTTTTTCCCACATCCTTCAGGAACTACCTACAAGCGACACATCGACTTCCAACAGCTACTTTGGAAACGCCACACTATTTATGGTTCAAGTTAATTTTGAAATCCCCATCTTCAAGGGTCAAATAGATACAAATGCAGTAGATAAATGGTTAAATTTTCTAGATGGGTATTTTTCTATTCATGAATTTTTTAGTTCGGAAAAGATTGTTTTCACTCTTCTCAAATATGCCCCCCACGTCAGGGACTAGGTGGGAAACCTACTACAAGCAGAACGATGAAATTACAGGATCACTATTTTCAGATGCACCCACTTGGGATTCATTCCAAGATTCCATCAAGGAGTAGTACTACCCTATCAAAAGCTATGAGCACAAATACATCAAATGGACCACACTGTGGCAGGAACGAGACCAAGATGTGCTAGAGTTCACAAAATTTTTTCATACCCTTCGCACATAGTTGGGTATTAGAGATTTTGAGCTGCATCTAGTACTCAAATACTCTAGTTGCCTACATAGATACATCCACGAAGAGACGGAGTTCCTGAACATCTGCTCACTTGGCACAACATACCGATATGCTGTCAAAATCAAACAAAAGTTCAAACAGAAGAAGAAAGACATTGGATCTACGAATCCAAAGACCGAACGACAAAGCCAAGGTGGGGTGACACAAGACAACCCATTGACACTGCAAGAAAAGAACAACACCACGAAGCCAAAGAACACAGGAAAGTGGTGTGAGTTCGACAAGAGTCCCACTCATAACAAAAGTGAGTGTCAGACCAAGCAGTCACTGCTAGCCGAGTTGAAGGCTTTAGATTCAGATGCATGTTCTGATCCTAAGTCGAAACCCAACAAGTGGAATGGCAAAGGAAAGCAGATCATTGATGTGGAGCCCAGTGTTATTATTGCCACCACCAAGATCCAGAAGAATGAGCCTGAAGAACCAGAGGAGGGGGAGCATCTTTTCCACTCACAGATGTGGGTGAAGGGTTTGCCACTGCAATTCATTGTCAATAGCAGCAGCCAAAAGAACCTCATTTTAGCAGATGTCGTGAAGCAGTTGGGCCTATCGACTACACCACACCTATCACGGTACAGTATTGGTTGGCTTCATGAAGGATGAGATCTCAAAGTTTTCCAGTAGTGTCACCTTCCCTATAGCATCAAGCCCTTCACAAATGGCGTCTGGATGTTTGCAATGTACTATTAGGCCAGCCATACTTGTGGAGGCGACTTGTTGTGTATTAGTTAAGGCCTCACGCTCTCATTATTTCTTTGGATAATTCATTATATAGGATACTAGAGGTAGCCCCACTTACCGCCACCTCTTTGATCAATGCCAAGAACGGTAACAAGCACGTCTCCCAGACTAGGAAATCCATTTTTTGTCTAGTTCACTCCCAATGTAAGGGGAAGATCATTGCTAGATCCATGACCCTTGTAAAGGGTTCATCCACACAGTAGCAGCAATAGCAAAGGGACATAGTCATGATAGAATACAAGAACAACTTCTCCTCACCCACACGGGTACCACACAAGTTTTAGGTGGGCGACAAAGTTTGGTTACATCTACAGAGAGAATGCCTTATTAGAACCCATCATAAACACAAACCACTCCGACATGGTCCTTACACTAGCATAAAGGCCGTGAGCAACAAATATTTGAAGCACAACATTCCTCCATTCCTTTGCTTGCACTGAGTGTTCAATGTGGACCATCATTGACCATGCTTCCCACCATTTCTAGACATATCACAGAGTGTAGAACAACTCGCCAGAGACCCGGCTCAGTAGAAGCTTCCTCATCTCAGGGAGGAACTCAACGCAATGGGGACCATTTCTTCCTAAGGGGGGAGGAATGATCCAAGTGGATGTTGGTGGCCACCTGCCTATCCTGTTTTGAGCCCCATAACTGTCTCTTTTAGCTTTTTCAGTTTCCTAAATTGTAGCACAATTTACTATTTTTAGCAGTTTTTCGGGTCTTGAACTTTCGGAGCCGTTATGAGGCCCTAAACAACGTTTTTTGGGAAATATTGGGGGGTCATGGAAGTATAGGCTAATGTTTTCATTCCCAAAGTTGTAGTGCTCAGATAGATCTTTGTAACGAACTATTGTATTTGTCAAACGGAGATCGTATGCAAAAGTTACAACCACTGGAAATTGATGTACCAATTTACCCAAACTGGGCCCACAATTTGGCGTTTCATCTTCTAATGTTAGGTTTTGGATGTTAATAGTTTTCCATTGTTTCTCAACAATAAATAGGCCTTTGAGCCTCATTGTAACATAGCTTAGAGGCATGTGGTTGCCACAACTCTTCTTAGAGATAAGCTACCCTCGCCCTAGCTGGTTTATGTCCATTTTTGTTTGTAAGCATATTTTAGTATTTTACATTAATGAAATGAAGTATTATTTTCCCTGCATCTATGTGTTTATCGTTATCTCTGTAAATTTTTTTGTTCCTGTTTAAATCCAGATCAGTGGAATCAGAGCAGTCTGCTTTTTCTTTGTTCTTCTTTGCATGTCCCCAACGAGGTCAGGATATAAGGATTTAGGGCTTGAACTGGTCAAACCTTTGGAAGACACACCTCGCAAATCCTGATGGCCTCCCATGGCAGACGAGAAGAAAAATGAGGGGGTAGGAGATCCTATCAAAATCTTGCTCGAAGAAGCCCTCAACTGACAAAGGAACACGATGGTGGACAAATTTGCCCAGATCCTGCAGCGACTACCCAGAGGCAATGAATCAGCTTGTAGCAGCTACTCTGGAAATGCCACACTATTTAAGGTACAAGTAAATTTTTAAATCCCCATCTTTGGGGGTCAAATAGACGCAGATGTTGTAGATAAATGGTTAAATCTGCTACATGGGTATTTTTCTGTTCAGGAATTTTCAAGTTGGGAAAAGATTGTTTTCACTCTTCTCAAAGCAGCACCCCACGTCAAGGACTAGTGGGAAACCTACTCCGATCAGAATGATGAAAGTACAGGTTCACTATTTTCAGCTGCACCCACTTGGGATTCATTTCAATATGCCATCAAGGAGCAGTACTACCCTATCAAAAACCATGATGACGAATACATCAAATGGACCACACTGTGCTAGGGACGAGACCAAGTTGTGCCAGAATTCACAAACATTTTTCATACCCTTCACTCACAGTTGGGTATTGAAGATTGTGAGCTACTTCCGGTACTCAAATACCACAAATGCCTACATGGATACATCCAGGAAGAGATGGAGTTGATGAACATCTCCTCGCTCCGCACAACATACCAATATGCTGTCAAAATTGAGCAAAAGTTCAAACAAAAGAAGAAAGACTTTGGATCTATGAATCCAAAGACCAAAGGACAAATCTAAGGCGAGGTGACCCAAGACAACTCATCGAAGCTGCAAGAAAAGAACAACACCAAAAAGCTAAAAATGGACATAGGGAAGTGGTGTGAGTTCCACAAGAGTCCCACTCATAACACAAGTGAGTTTCAGACCAAGCACTCACTGGTGGCTGAGTTGAAGGCTTTAAAATCATATGAATGTTCTGAGCCTGAGTCAAAACCCAACAAGAGAAATGGCAAAGGGAAGCAGATCATTGATGCAGAGACCAGCGTCACTGTTGCCACCACCAAGATCCAGAAGAATGAGCCCGAAGACCCAGAGGAGGGGGAGCGTCTTTTCCACGCACAGATGTGGGTGAACGATTCGCCGCTACAATTCATTATCGACAGTGGCAACCAAAAGAACCTCGTTTCAGTAGAGGTCGTGAATGGTTGGGCCTACTAACTACACCACACCCGTACCCGTACAGTATTGGGTGGCTTAACGAAGGAAGAGATTTCAATGTTCGCCAGTGGTTTCACATTCCCTACACCATCAAGCCCTTCACAGATGAGGTATTGTGTGATGTTACACCTCTGGATGTTTGCGATGTACTATTAGGCCAGCCACATTTGTGGAGGCGACATGTTGTGTATGAGTCAAGGCCTCGCGTTGTCATTATTTCTTTGGATAATTAATCATATAGGACACCAAAGGTGGCCCCACCTACCGCCACCACTTTGATCACTACCAAGAAAGGCATCAAGCTCATCTCCCAAAGTACGAGATTCATTTTTTGTTTGGTTCGCTCCCAAAGTAAGCGGAAGATCATTGCTACATCCATGACCCCCGCAATGGGTTCATCCATGCAACAATAGTAGAAAAGGGATACAGTCATGACAGAATATAGGAACAACTTCTCCTCATCCATAGGGGTACGACACAAGTTTTAGGTGGGTGACAAAGTTTGGTTACATTTGCAGAGGGAACACCTTAGCAGAACCCATCAGAAGTGCAAACCACTCTAATATGGTCCTTACACCAGTACCAAGGCTATTTGCAACAATGATTTGAAGCACAAAATTCCTCCATTCCTTCACTTGCACCGAGTGTTCAATGTGGACCATCATCAACCATGCTTCCCACCATTTTTGAACACGTCAGAGATTGCAGAACAGCTCACTAGAGACCCAGCTCACCAGAAGATTCCTCATGTGAGGGAGGAACTCAACATAATGGGGACCATTGCTTCGAAACGGTGGAGGAATGATCTAGGTGGATTTTGGTGGCCACCAACCTATCCCATTTAGACCCCCACAACTGTCTCTTTTAGTTTTTTCAGTTTCCTAAATTGTAGCATAGTTTACTATTTTTAGTAGTTTTTCATGTCGTGAACTACCATAACTGTTTTAAGGCCCTAAACATCGTTTTTTGGGAAATTTATGGGAAAAATCAAATCATGGACCAATTTTTCCCTTCCCAAAGTTGTAGTGCTCTAATAGATCTTTCTAACGAGCTGTTTTATGTCTCAAACGAAGATCGTATGCAAAAGTTACAACCTCGGGAAATTGATGTACCAATTTACCCAAATGAGGCCCACAATTTGGTGTTTCATCTTCTAGGGCTAGGTTTTGGATGTTAAGGGTTTTCCATTATTTCTCAACAATAAATAGGCCTTTGAGCCTCACTATAACCAAGTTTAGAGACATGTAGCCACCACATCTCTTCTTAGAGATAAGCTACCATCGCCCTAGCTTGTTTATTTCCATGTCTGTTCGTAAGCATATTTTAGTATTTTACATTAATGAAATGAAGTATTATTTCTATTGCATCTATGTGTTTATGGTTATCTCTGTAATCTGTTGCATTCCTGTTTAAATCCAGATGAGTGGAATCAAAGCGGTCTACTTTTTTATTGTTTTTCTTTACATATCCCCAACGAGGTTGAGATATAAGGAGTTAGGGCTTGAACTAGTCAAACCTTTGCAAGACCGACCTTGCAAATCTTGATGACATCCCATGGTGAATGAGAAGAAAGATGAGGGGGCAGGAGATGCTATCAAAATATTTCTCGAAGAAGCCCTCGAGCGACAAAGGAACATGATGATGGACAACTTTGCCCAGATCGTTCAACGGCTACTTAGAGGCAATGCATTAGCTTCCAATAGCTACTCTAAAAACACCACACCATTTAAGGTACAAGTTAATTTTGAAATCACCATCTTTGAGGGTGTAATAGATGCAAATGCCATAGATAAATGGTTAAATCTGCTAGATGGGTATTTTTCTGTTTATGAATTTTCAAGTCAAGAAAAGATTGTTTTCACTCTTCTCAAAGTAACCCCCCAAGTCAAGGACTCGTGGGAAACCTACTGCGAGTAGAACGATGAAAGTATAGGCTCACTATTTTCAGTCACACCCACCTGGGATTCATTCTAGGATTCCATCAAGGAGCAATACTACCCTATCAAAAGCTATGAGGACAAACACATCAAATGGACCACACTGTGGCAGGGATGGGACCAAGATGTACCGGAGTTCGCAAACATTTTTCATACCCTTTGCACACAGTTGGGTATTAAATATTCTGAGTTGCATCTGGTACTCAAAGACCATGACTGCATACACAAGTACATCTAGGAAGAGATGGAGCTTCTGAACATCTCCTCGCTTGGCACAACATACTGATATGCTGCCAAAATTGAGCAAAAGTTCAAACAGAATAAGAAAGACTTTGGATCTGCAAATCTGAAGACCAAAGGACAAAGGCAAGGTAGGGTGACCCAACACAACCCGTCAAAACCACAAGAAACTAACAACACCACAAAGCCAAAGGACATAGGAAAGTGGTGTGAGTTCCACAAGTGTCAGACCAAGCAGTCACTGGAGGCCAAGTTGAAGGCTTCAGAAATAGATGCATGTTGACCCTGAGTCAAAACACCATGAAGGGAATGGTGAAGGGAAGCAAATCATTGATACAGAGCCAAACGTCAATGTTCGCACCACCAATATCTACAAGAATAAGCTCGAAGACCAAAAGGAGTGGGACCATTTTTGCCACTTACAGATGTGGGCGAAGGGTTCGCTGCTGCAATTCATTGTCGACAGTAGTAGCCAAAAGAACCTTGTTTCAGTAGAGGTTGTGAAGCGATTGGGCCTACCAACTACACCACACCTGTAGTCGTATAGTATCATGTGGCTTCACGAAGGATGAGATCTCAACGTTCGCCAGCAGTGTCACCTTCCCTATAGCATCTATCCCTTCACAGATGAGGTATTGTGTGATGTTACACCTCTAGATGTTTCCGATGTACTATTAGGCTAGCCATACTTGTGGAGGTGACATGTTGTGTATGAATCAAGGCCTCACGCTATCATTTTTTATTTGGATAATTCATTATACAGGATACCGGAGGTAGCCCCACCTACCACCACCTCTTTGATGACTACCAAGAAAGGCAGCAAGCTCATCTCCTGACTAGGGAATTCATTTTTTGTCTAGTTCACTAACCAAGTAAGGGGAAGATCGTTGCTACATCCATCAACCCTACAAAGGGTTCATCAATGTAGCAACAACAGCAAAGGGATAGTCATGATAGAATATAGGAACAAATTCTCCTCACCCACAAAGGTACCACACAAGATTTAGGTGGGTGACAAAGTTTCGTTACATCTACAGAGAGAACGCCTTACCAGAACCCATCAGAAACTCAGACCACTCTAACATGGTCCTTCCACCCATACCAAGGCTACGGGAAACAATGTTGTGAAGCACAGCATTCGTCCATCCCTTCCCTTGGACCAAGTGTTCAATGTGTACTGTCGTCGACCATGCCTCCCACCATTTCTGGACACATCAAACATTGCAGAACACCTCACCAGAGACCCAGCTCAGTAGAACCTTCCTCATCTCAAGGAGCAACTCAACACAATGGGGACCATTGCTTCCTAAGGGGGGAGGAATGATCTAGGTGGATGTTGGCAGCCACCCATGTATCCCATTTGGACCCCCACAACTGTCTCATTTAGTTTTTTCAGTTTCCTAAATTTTAGCACAATTTACTATTTTTAGCAGTTTTTCGGGTCTTGAACTTCCACAGGCATTTTGAGGCCCTAAATGAAATTTTTTGGGAAATCTAGGAACCATGTTAGTCCATCGTCTAACATCTCTCTTCCGAAAGTTGTAGTGCTTGCATAGATCTTTCTAACGACCTATTGTATGCGTCAAACAGAGATCGTATTCGAAAGTTACAAACCTGGGAAATTGATGTAGCAATTTACCCAAATGGGGCCCACAATTTTGGTGTTTCATCTTCTAGGGTTAGGTTTGGGATGTTAAGGGTTTTACATTATTTCTCTATAATAGATAGGCCTTCGAGCCTCATTGTAACATAGTTCAGAGGCATGTAGCTGCCACATCACTTCTCAAAGATAAGCTACAATCGCCCTAGCTTGTTTATTTCCATTCCTATTTGTAAGCATATTTTAGTATTTTACGTTAATGAAATGAAGTATTATTTCCATTGCATCTATGTGGTTATGGTTATCTTTGTAATTTGTTGCATTCCTGTTTGAATCCAGATCAATGGAATCAAACCGGTCTGCTTTTTCTCTGTTTCTCTTTGCATGTCCCCAACGAGGTCGGGATATAAGGAGTTAGGGCTTGAACTGGTGAAACCTTTGCAAGACCAACATCGCAAATCTTGACAGCCTCCCATGGAAGATGAGAAGAAAGATGAGGGGACAGGTGACCTTATCAAAATCTTGCTCGAAGAAGCCCTCGAGCGACAAAGGAACGCAATGATGAACAATTTTACCAAATCATTTAGTGGCTACACAGAGGCAACGAATCGGCTTCCAACCGCTACTCTGGAAACGCCACATTGTTTAAGGTACAAATTAATTTTTAAATCCCCATCTTTTAGGGTCAAGTAGATGGAGATGCCATAGGTAAAAGATTAAATATGCTATATGGGTATTTTTCTGTCAATGAATTTTTGAGTTGGGAAAATATTGTTTTCGCTCTTCTCAAAGCAAGCCCCCATGTCAAGGACTGGTGGGAAACCTACTGCGAGTAGAAGGATGAAAGTACAAGCTCACTATTTTCAGCCACACCCACTTAGGATTCGTTCCGGGATTCTATCAAGGAGTAGTATTACCCTATCAAAAGCTATGAGGACAAATACATAAAATGGACCACACTGTGGCAGGGATGGGACCAAGATGTGGCAGAGTTCACAAACATTTTTCATACCCTTCACACACAGTTTGATATTAAAGATTCTAAGCTACATCTGGTACTCAAATACCACAACTGCCTACATAGATACTTCCAGGAAGATATGGAGCTCTTGAACATCTCTTCGCTTAGCACAACATACCGATATGTTGTCAAAATCGAGCAAAAGTTCAAACAGAAGAAGAAAGGCTTTGGATCTACAAATCCAAAGACCAAAGGACAAAGCCAAATCAGGGTGACCCAAGAGAACCTGTCGAAGCCACAAGAAATGAACAACACCACAAAGCCAAAGAAGGACACAGGAAAGTGGTGTGAGTTCCACGAGAGTCCCACTCATAACAAAAGTGAGTGTCGGACCAGGCAGTTGCTAGTGGCTGAGTTGAAGGCTTCAAAATCAGATGCATGTTTTGACACTGAGTTAGAACCCAACAAAGGGAATCAAAAATTGAACAGACCATTGATGTGAAGCCTATCATCACTGTTGCCACTGCCAAGATCCAAAAGAATGAGCCTGAAGACCTAGAGGAGGGTGAGCGTCTTTTCCACTCACAGAATTGGGTGAAGGGTTCACCCTTGCAATTCATCGTCGACAGCGACAACCAAAAGAACATTGTTTTAGCAGAGGTTGTGAAGCGATTGGGCCTACCGACTACACCACACATGTAGTCGTACAATATCGGGTGGCTTCACGAAGGATGAGATCTCAAAGTTTGCCAAGAGTGTCACCTTCCCTACAGCATCAAGCCCTTCATAAATGAGGTATTGTGTGATGTTACACCTCTGGATATTTGTGATGTACTATTAGGCTAGCCATACTTATGGAGGCGACATACTGTGTATGAGTCAAGGCCTCACGCTGTCATTTTTTTCGTTGGATAATTCATTATACAAGACACTAGAGGTAGCCCCACCTACTGCCACCTCTTTGATCACTGCCAAGAAAGGCATCAAGCTCATCTCCCAGACTAGAAAATTCATTTTCTATCTGGTTCACTCCCAAAGTAAGGGGAAGATCGTTGCTACATCCATGAACCCTGCAGAGGGTTCATCCACGCAGTAGCAGCTGCAAAGGGATACAATGATGACAGAATACAGGAACAACTTCTCATCACCCTCAGAGGTATCACATAAGTTTTAGGTGGGTGACAAAGTTTGGTTACATCTGTAGAGAGAACACCTTACCAGAACCCATTAGAAACTTAGACCACTCTAACACAGTCCTTACACAAGTACCAAGGCTACGGGCAATAATTCTTTGAAGCACAATATTCCTCCATTCCTTCGCTTTCACTGAGTGTTCAATGTGGAAAACCGTCGACCATGCTTCCCACCATTTATGGACACATTGGAGATTGCAGAACAACTCACCAGAGACCCAGCTCAGGAGAAGCTTCCTCATCTCAGGGAGGAACTCAACACAATGGGGACCATTGCTTCCTAAGGGGGGAGGAATGATCCAGGTGGATGTTGGTGGTGACCCACCTATCCCATTTGGACCACCACAACTGTCTCTTTTAGTTTTTTCAGTTTCCTAAATTGTAGCATAGTTTACTATTTTTAGTAGCTTTTCTGGTCTTCAACTTCCAGAGCCGTTTTGAGGCGCTAAGCAATGTTTTCTGTGAAATTTGGGGGAAACATGTGTCCATGACCGATGTTTCCCTTCGCAAATTTATAATTCTCAGATAGATATTTCTAATGAGCTATTGTACGCGTCAAATGGAGATCGTATGCCAAAGTTACAACCCTGGGAAAATGATGTACCAATTTACCCAAACGAGGCCCAGAATTTGGTGTTTCATATTCTACGGTTAGGTTTAGGATGTTAAGGATTTTCCATTATTTCTCAACAATAAATAGGTCTTCGAGACTCATTGTAACACAGTTCAGATGCATGTAGCTGCCACATCTCTTCTCAGAGTTAAGCTACCATCGCCCTAGCTAGTTTATTTCCATTTCTGTTTGTAAGCATATTTCAGTGTTTTACATTAATAAAATGATGTATTATTTCCACTACATCTATGTGTTTATGTTTATCTCTGTAGTTTTTTGCATTCCTGTTTAAATCCACATTAATGAAGGTTATTGGAGCTCAGGGAGATTTAAATGAAATCTAGCAGGGACCGTAAGACTCAAATGAAGTTGGTGCATCTAGATGGGAAACTGAAGGCAAGAGTATGACAATCAGTTGGATTAGTTGGGTCCATTGGCGTAAATGGATGGTGGCAGTATAGTCATGAGCAATGTAACAAGAAAGGAAATTAAATGGTTTTGAGGTGTTAAATGCCTTGGCTATATTGGGAATGATTGTTCTCAATGTTGAGCATGGTTTGCACAGATAACGAGAATTCTCTTAACCTTGACCTTATACTATTCGGTGATTATGTTGTGATCATGATTATCTTGATGTCTATATAAGTATACATGTATGTATGTGTGTCATTGTATGATAGGATCATGATTATTTAATGCTAATGCTTATATGTATATATGTATGTATCTATGTCACTCTCTGACATGGTTATCAGGGATCATTCTTGTTGAAGAATGATTGCTTATGTAGGTGAATGAGATATATAGGTTCCTAGGTTTTGAGGAATCAGGTGGGAAGAGTGGTCTAGACAAATATATGAAGTCAGTATCATGTGGATATGAATTATTATTATGTCATTATAGTATCTTTATGTTATGGACAAGCTAGGTCGAGGGATACATCAGTGGAATGGAAACAGTATGATCTTTGTCATGCTAGGAGAAGCATGGATGATGGAAACACACTTGAAGAAAAGTTGCTTGGTATAGATAGTGTGTGTAGTACTAATTTTGGGCATATGTTGCATATGTTGTACATGTTTCATCTGAGATGTTCTACAGATGTGGTGTTGTGTATATATAGTGTATGTACATGTTGTTTTTGCAATGTTATGTACAAGGTGGTACGAATAGTGTTGTGTGAATATTCCATGTGCAATGTTGGGTATAGATGGTGTTATGTACATGTATATGCAGTGATATGTACATATGTTGTTGTGTGCATGTTGTACATTTGGTGCTATATACATATGGTGTTCTATGCATCATTATACAACTGGTGATGTGAGCATGTGGTGATTTATACATATTGTACATGTGGTGCTATGTGAAGGTGGTGCTATATACATGTAAGGAATATGGTGTTGTCTACATGTGGTGTTCTGTATCTCTCGCATTTTGTACACGTTGTATAGGTCATACAATGTACATGTGGCATTGTGTACATGTTGCGAAGATGGTGCTTTTTTCATGTGATGTTATGCACATGTTGTGTAGGTGGTGCTTTGTACATGTGGTACTATGTACACGTTATACACATGGTAATTGTTGACCAAGGTTGTCATTGATGTCAATATGGCAATATTCTAGATACTAGAGGATGACATGAAGCCAAGGCGAAGCCAAGTGATCCATGAAGAGACAGGAGCAAAGCCATCTATATATGCCAACCAGATGAGAGCAAGAGAGGCATTCATATATGCAAGGAGGTCTTTGAAAGACACTGCCAAGCCAGAGCCACACTGGACTAAGAGGAGATGTAGGAGGAACCATATAGCAATGAGGCATATCAGAGTCATCAGGATCCATCAGACGAGCAATGGATACGTTTAACAACAAATAGAGGATGCAGAGAGCCATCAGAGCAAGCAGAAGTAGACAAAGCCACCAGAGGAGCAAATGGAGATGAGAGGAGCTAACAGAGCATGAAGCACCACCATCGGAGCCATAGAGGAAGCAAACAGAGTTAGAGGAGCCAAGAGGAACACACAAGAGGAGCACACAAGAGGAGCCAAGAGGATCCAAGTGGAGTACATAGAGTGCTTTGACACTATCCACGGCATAAACATACATATGGCAGCAAAGACCTGCATATGCATTTAACGGAAACAGAGCTATCAAAGGCTGAATACTTAGACTCATATGAAAATACACTGATGGAGCAGAAAAGTTAAATTTTACATTGTATGAGTAGAATACATTATCGAAGGAGAAAACCCATATACATATGCTTTAACACTATCGGTGGGCACATATTACAAACACACTATGGGTGGAGAAGTTTATATATATTATATAATTATATTATATATATATATATATATATATTATATATAATATCTATATATATTATATATATTATATATATATTATATATATAATATATATATATATATCGACATATATGTATATCAGCGACATCGCTAATGGGCAGTTCAGTTATGTGTCACCACTGAAACCTCTTATTGTGATAATGTACGCGGACCCGATGCAGCATTGTGTTATAGTTGAATGCAATATCGCATCCACCCTATCGGGACTCTCACATTGCAATACCCAAAGGGCTATCCTCCCACTATCCGCCAATTGTGATATATACAAATGGACCCGATGGACTTATTATAAACAGTTTAATATGTTATCACATCCATCACAATTTCATATGTTATGAAGCCTTGCCACACCCAACAGCCCATTATGATGAACGTTGCAGACCCGATGTGACATTATAACATAGTTAAATGTTATGTCGCATATGGTTCATCAGAGCAGTAGAGGATCGACCATCGGCCATCGGCAGAGTCATGGGTCTGATATATAAAGGACCACTGAGAGTCACAAAATCGCCGATTAAGATATATGTAGTGGACCCGATACAGAATAGATGCAGGGCCAAAATGCATATGATAACGGTTCTGATAGTTCAGGAGGCTGAAATAATGTCAATCGCGATTGCGATCAAGATGTGGAAGGTCTGTGAAATAATGCCATCCCTGTGTATGCCTGCTATCATGAGAAAACAAGAGTGTTGTTACAGTTTTCTGAATATGTGTCCTCTCTGTATGACTTGGACTTGGCCATTGATTCAACATTTCCTGTGAGCACGAATAGACAGAGGAAATCAAAAGATGGGAAGCTGAAGAAGCAAGCGAGCATAGAGGAAATGACAGCGAGCATTGAAGAAGTCTAAGAGGTAGTGTGAAAGGAAACGAATGGAAAGAGGCATGGGAATTCACAAAAGCAGCAGAAACAAAGGACTGTAGTGACTGTTGATGTTGTGGAGAACCAAAATGTGAGGCAACAGAAGCAGCAGAGGTGGTTAAGCATTGTATGAAGTTGCTGGTGTATGATGTTGAAGGATGTTGAACACTATGGAAAATAAGCTAGAGGAGACAGAGACAATGAGAGGATCCAACATAGCAGAAAGAGGGCCGAAGGGCCAACAGGACAGCAGCCAGTCGAAGGGGAGAAGTAGCGAGTAGAGAACATAAGCTTGAAAAAGAGGTTGTTCTTTATGCAGAGCTTAGTGCAGCTAACAGTAGACTGACTAGAGTTGTGTGAAGACATTATCAGGGAGCATGAAGGCTATTGGAGACAATGTGTGGGCAGGGTGTAGAGTTGTAAAGACTCACTCATAAGAAGACTGGTTGTCATTGACAGTATAGCTTGGAGACTACGGCGAAGCTGTAAATAGACAAAACTCAGTAGAGAAGAGTTCTGAGAGCTAAAGATTACTATCAAATATGCCTTGACAAGATTGGGTTAGAACCCTTGGGGCTGGTGCCTCAGAAGCAAGAACGATAGGATTCCTTGGGGCTGGTGCCTCAAAAGCAAGAAGGATTGGAGTTGTTGGGGCTGGTGCCTCAAAAGTGAGAAGGATTGGAGTCCTTGGGGTTGATGCCTTAGAATTATGGAAGAATTGAAGTCCTTGGGAGTTTGTGCTCCTAAGTCCAAGATTGGTGTCTTGGCGAAATAGAGTTGGTGCTTAGGAGGTTGGAGCCTCACCAAAGTCCAAGTTGGAGCTTGTCAACTGATTGGAAACATCTATATTTTGTATCTATTTTACTGCATCGTTTCTATTAATAAAAGCATTTATTCTTGCTGTTCATCTTGTGTTCTGAATATATATGTTTTAACTAGTAAAACATTAGTGGGAAAAATAAATATTGATTCACCCCCCCCTCTCACTATTTCCAACAATTGGTATCGGAGTAGGTACCTTCATTCAGAGCTTAACAGCTTGAAGGTTGTCATTTAGAACACAAATGGTGAGGTCAAGGAAGAAAGTCTCCAATCCTCTTAAGGATATGTCTCCCTCTACTACTAAAATAGAAGACAATCAGTTTGAGGAGGCTTCAAGGCTCAATGCGAACTTTAATATATGGGAAGCAAGAATGAGGAATTTTTTATAGACTCAAGGCAATGAAATCTAGAAATCAGTGATTGATGATAGTAGGATGTATAGAGAATCCAAGGAGTACAATGCAAAAGAAGTAAAGGCAATCTTGAATGGGCTACCTAATTCTGTAAAGAACAATCTAGGAAAATATTCATCAACAAAGGATATATGGGACAACCTTCGTGACCTTCACTCAAAAGGAGCACTAACCATGACCATCAATGAAAAAGGAGATCCTAAACCCATCATAGAAGCTAAAAATGAGAATGATGACATCATGGCTAAAGCCAACCTAGAATATGAAGAGAATGAAAAAGACTTTGTAGAACTCCTTGCTCAACTTATGATTGCCATAGAAGAGATTAACAATTTGGAAAAGGAAAATGAGGCACTTAAGAAGATAGCTCTAGTTGGTGACTAAGATCAAATAAGAAGGAAAGCTGACCTCATCAAGCTTCAAGTACAAGAAAGGGATGAAGAGCTTGCCAAGCTTAAGAAGGAATATCATCAAAGCAAAAGAAAACATCATGAAGAAATCATATCCATGACAAATCAGTTGGATAAAGCAAAGAAGCGGGAAGATATCTTGTCAAGTCAACTTGAACAAAGGTACAAGATCTTGAACAAACTTGAAGAAGGGATTGGTCAGTACAAGGTAGAGGTCTCCTCCCTTAAGTCTCAAATACAAGAAGCCAATAAATAGACATAAGGACATGAGAAGAAAATGGAGAGGAGTTAAGTAAAGAATGAAGAAATCTTCAAAATGAAGTTAGATATCATCTCCCTTAAAATAGAAACAGATGAAGCTACTCGTCTCAAGGAAGAAACTGAGAAACAACTTGCTAAGAAGAATAATGAGTGTGAAAGATTGGAAGAAGAGACTGTCGTCCTTAGAAAAAAGGTTGAAGGGATGAACAAAATCTTGAAGAGCTCTTAAGCCTTGGATGACATGCTCAGCTATCACAGATGTCCATCTGATAAATCAGGTCTCCGATATGTAGGTGAATCCTCAAACAAGAATGAAAATGCTTTAAACAAAAGAGATGTGAAGAAGCCAGAAAGAAATGGTGATGCTCCCAGCTCCAGCAAAGTCAAGGAGAGAAATCAAGGCTACAATGGAACAAATCCTGCTCCAAGTAGAAAACCAGCTCCAAGAAGAAATGTAGCTGATATCAAAGAGGCGAGAGGCAAATGGTTATCATCAAAGGATCTCAAGGCAGAAAGGCTTTAGAAGTACATCAAGGAAGCCTCCATCTCCCAAGTACCAAAACTCATTTTTTGGTTATTGCTATTCTTGTTCAAACTTTGGTCACATGGAGAAAGACTGTACAGCATATCATAAGGATAGATGCTATGGTCCCCAACCATCTCATAGAGATAGATGTTATAGTCTCCGACGACCTCCAAGAAACAATTTTGCAGGAAGAAATCATGAACTCTTATTCACGAACAATGTAGAATGCTTCAAGTGTCATAACATTGGTCATATGGCACGTGATTTTCACTTAACATGGGCTCTTACACAAGCTAGAACTATGCAAAAGAAGAAAGTTACACAAGTATGGAGAAGGAAGGAAATACAATCCGAGAGTCCCTTGAGCTCTCCAGCCAATAGCATATGTCATTGGCCTAAATTTTGAGAATCTAAGAATTTTATGAGAAGACTCTACCAAAAGGATATGATGCATATAGTTAGGGGGAGCCTGTAAGTCTTGATCACTATTGCAAAAGCTATTAGTGAAAAGGGTCCTGATGAAATCCTTTTTGAGCTATATTAACAATCATTCTTTGATGAAAATCATTTCTCAGGAGCACTCCATTGAAGCATATGATTTTGTAACCATTCTTTGGACTGTTGCTAAAGAAATAGGGCAAACAACCATGGTGTTGTTATCATAGAAGTTTATGTATTAACTCAGGAATTTAATGTGAGAACAAAGAAATTCTAGACACTAATAGATGGCAGTAACTTAAGGAGAAGCACAGAGACAAAAATGAACTCAGATATGAAGAAAGACAGCAAGAAAGACAATCTTAGTGGCAGTTTCCCTTGATTCGGACTATGAAGGTCTCTCAATTCTACCTATGGAGACATCAATATGGATTGAAGCATGAAAGCCTAGACTTGGACACTTGGTGTATGACTATTTGCAATCTGAATGAAAGCATTTAAGTGGAGCACCTTTAAGCATTGTTGAGGCCATAATAAAGCAGTTCTGAGACACGAAGAGGGAATAATGTGCAAATTGATGATAAAATATCAATCCTTCTATCTTGGGTAAAAAGAAGGAGAGCACTATGACAGGGGGAGTCATAGATCCGTGAAGATCTACCATTCATGAAGAACAGAAGAATTTTGATGGGGGAAGTCCCAGAGCACTCCTTTTCCATTGATGTCAAAGTGGGAGAGAAGAAGAATATTTCCATCAATAACAAAGGGGGGATTGTTGACCTAGGTTGTCATTGATGTCAATATGGCAATATTCTAGATACTAGAGGACGACATGAAGCTAAGGGGAAGTTGAGTGATCCATGAAGAGACAGGAGCAAAGCCATCTATATATGCCAACCAGATCAGAGCAAGAGAGGCATTCATATATGCAAGGAGGTCTTTGAAAGACACTACAAAGCCAAAGGAGCGACATTGGACTAAGAGGAGCTGCAAGAGGAACCACATAGTAAGAATGCATATCAAAGTCATCAGGAGCCATCGGAGGAGCAATGGATGCATTTAGCAGTAAACAAAGGACGCAGAGAGCCAACAGAGCAAACAGGAGCAGACAAAGCCACTAGAGGAGTAGATGGAGACGAGAGGAGCTAGCAGAGCATGAAGCAGCACCATCGGAGTCATAGAGGAGGCAAACAGAGTTAGAGGAGCCAAGAAGAACACATAAGAGGAGAACACAAGAGGAGCCAAGAGGAGCACACAAGAGGAGCCAAGAGGAGACAAGTGGAGCACACAGAGTGCTTTAACACTGTCCACAGGATAAACATACATATGGCGGTAAAGACATGCATATGGATTTAACGCAAACAGAGCTATTGGAGGTGGAAGACATAGACTTATATGCAAATACACTGATGGAGTGGAAAAGGAAGAGTTTATATTATATGATTAGAATGCATTATCGGAGGAGAAACCCATATACATATGCTTTAACACTATCGGCGGGCACATATTACAAACACACTATCGGTGGAGAAGTTTATATATATATATATATATTATATATATATATATATATATATTATATTATATATATATATATCGGCATATATATGTATATCACCGACATAGCTAAATAGCGGTTCAGCTATGTGTCACCACTGAAACCTCAGATTGTGATAATGTACGTAGACCCGATGCGGCATTATGTTATAGTTGAGTGTAATATCGCATCCACCCTATCGGGACTCTCACATTGCAATACCCAAAGGGTTATCCTCCTGCTATGCACCAATTGCGATATATACAAATGGACCCAATGGAATTATTATAAACAATTTAATATGTTATCACATCCGTCACAATCACATATGTTATGAAGCCTTACCATACCCAAGCGCCGATTGCAATGAACGTTGTCGACATGATGTGACATTATAACAAAGTTAAATGCTACATCGCATCCAGTTCATCAGAGCAATAGAGGATTGGCCGTTGGCCATTGGTGGAGTCATGGGTCCGATATATAAAGGACCCCCGGGAGTCACAAAATCGCCAATTGCGATATATGTAGTAGACCCGATACACAATAGATGCGGTGCCAAAATGCATATGATAAATGTTCTGATAGTTCAGGAGGCTGAAATAATGTTGATGGCGATTGTGATCAGGACATGGCAGGTCCATTAAATAATTTCATCCCTATGTATGCATGCTATCATGAGAAAAGAGGAGTGTCGTTACAGTTTTCTTAATATGTCTCCTTTGCGTATGACTTGGACATGGCCATTGATTCAACATGTCCTGTGAGCACGAATAGACAGAGGAAACTAAAAGATGGGAAGCTGAAGAAGCAAGCGAGCAAAGAGGAAATGACAGCAAGAATTGAGGAAGTCTAAGAGGCGGTGTAAGAGGAAACGAATGGATAGAGGCATGGGAATGCACAAAATCAGCAAAAATAGAGGACTGTAGTGACTGTTAGTGTTTTGAAGAACTAGAATGTGAGGCAGCAGAAGTAACAGAGGTGGTTAAGAATTGTATGAAGTTGTTGGTGTATGCTATTGAAGGTTGTTGAACACTGTGGAAAATAATCTGGAGGAGGAAGAGACAGCGAGAGGATCCAGTAGAACAGAAAGAGGGCCGAAGGGCCAACAGGACAGCAGATAGTTGAAGGGGAGAAGTAGCCAACAAAGAACATAAGCTTGAACAAGGATTTTTTCTTTATGTAGAGCTTAGTGCAGCTAACAGTAGACTGACTACAGTTGTGTGAAGACATTCTCAGAGAGCATGAAGGCTATTGGAGACTATGCGTGGGCAGGGTGTAGAGTTTTAAAGATTCATTCATAAGAAGACTGATTGTCATTGATATTGTAGCTTCGAGACTACAATGAAGCTGTAAATAGACATAACTTAGTAGAGAATATTTCTGAGAGCTAAATATTACTATCAAACATGCCTTGACAAGATTGGGTTGGAACCCTTGGGGCTGGTTCCTCAGAAACAAGAATGACAGGAGTCGTTGGGGCTAGTGCCTCAAAAGGAAGAAGGATTGGAGTCCTTGGGGCTGGTGCCTAAGAAGTGAGAAGGATTGGTGTCCTTGGGGTTGATGCCTTGGAAGTATGGAAGAATTGAAGTCCTTGGGAGTTTGTGCTCCTAAGTCCAAGATTGGTGTCTTAGCGAAATAGAGTTGGTGCTCAGGATGTTGGAGCCTCACCAAAGTCCAATTTGGAGCTTGGCATATGATTGTAATCATCTATATTTTGTATCTATTTTACTGCACAGTTTGTGTTAATAAAAGCATTTATTCATGCTATTCAGCTTTTGTTTTGAATATATATGTTTTAACTAGTAAAACAGTAGTGGGAAAAATAAATTCGGATTCACCCCCCCCCTCTCAGTATTTCCAACAGTACTAGTGTGCATGTGGTATTGTGTGCATGTCATATATGTTGTTTTGCAAGCATGCGGTACTATGTATGTGCATTGTGTATTTGTGGTATCATGACATGTGTATTCGTTGTGTTGTACTTTGTGTATGAATATGTATTTTGTTGTACATAGGGTGTAGGTGCATGTATTGTGTTGTGGTGTACACTAGATGTAGGAGAATGTATTTTGTTGTGTTGTACACTGGTTGTAGGTGTATGTGTGGTATGTCAGGTGTAGGTGCATGTGCTACATGATGTTGTATGTCATGTCTGGTTGTATGTGTGTGATGCACACTTTGTGTATGTGCATATGGTTGAGGAAAAGGAACTGGGTGTTTTTCGGGTGTGGAAACTGATCCAGAATATGTATGGAATAAAGGCAAAGGTAGAAGCTAAGGATTAATTAAAGGATAATTTTAGTATTTTATTTCAATGTTATTATGCATGTGATTTATGATTCTAGTCTATGATCATTACATGTGATCTATGATTATGGTTTATGATAGTTACATGTGATTCATGATTTTAACTTATGATGGTTGGTTTTGAGCTAACCAGATGTGATATGTTTGTTCAGGATGATTTGATAAAACAATTAGTTTGACTTGTTCTGACATGAAATAAACAAGATTGTAAGTGTACCTTATTGATGAACTACCAATGTGGTATGTTGTGAATTTATTTTGAATCTAATGGAATTTATGGGCTTGGTGCAAGAAGCATGGAAATGCTCAATTGGGTGGCTGAAATTGACTACAAGAATTAGTAGTAGCAATGAAAGGAATTAGAACATGGAGAAGTATGTTGGTAAAGCACTTCGGGAGCAAGGTCATTGTGCGACACGGATACCCAATATTGTCCATTGATTTCCATGAACATGCTATGACTCATATGATGGTTTTGAGGTAGGTGTATGCGTTGATTTATTGACCTTCCAAAGCAAGGAAGCCTTGCCAAGGGATGGACTACCCAGGATGGGGGTTCTAGCAGAAATTGGAAGGTGTCCAATTGCATGGAAGGGGGAAAACGTATTTCCCAAGGGGTTGCATGGTAGAGAAGGGAAGGTCATAGATGGATTAGTTTTGGTCATTATCATTTTCAGATGGAATCAAATGAATATTGTGAGTATGCCCTAGAACAATGAGCTAGTAACTCTTCGGTCAAGAGGACAACTAGTGCAGGATTATAGTGCTAGATATTGGATGCATATTTGACCTTGCAGTGGATTTTGGAATTCCAAGGAAGGAGCTGAATCCTGGTATTAATTTGAGCGTGGAGGTGTCACCCTATGTATTCCCCTGTTGCAAATGCAAGCATCATATACTTTTATTTGTTGGTTGAACAAATGTGCATATGTGTATATGTGTGTATTATTAGAAATATTGTATTGAGATGGATTTATAAGGCTCCATAGACAATATGATTATTTTCTAGGTGAAGAAAGTGTGTATGTGTGTATATGTGGTTATTATTGTAAATATCATAATGAGATATGTTATAAACCTCATATAAACAATACGATTATCATGTTTCAATAGTGGTCATTGTAAATACTGCAATGAGCTATGTTATAAAGCTCCATGGGGAGTATGTTTTGTTTCCAATAGTCTTGCTGATTATAGGTGTCATTGAACACCAAGGACATTGTTGCCCTAAGGGGGTGGGTTCTATAACAATCTTGATTAAAAATCCATGTAAAATACATAAGACGACAGTTGATGGGACATGTATTCTGAGTTGAATGTTGGAAAAATCATCCTAGTGTGGGTGTTCATTTGGTTTATAGATAAAAAAAAATGGAAAAGGTAACGGCTAAGGATTTGGAAATGCAAAATGGAATATTCGGAAAATTTATTTATGAAAATAATGGAAATTAGTAGAAAAGGAAGGTGAAAGGTCATAGGTTACATGTGAGGAGGAAAATGAAGGAAAATAATGGAAAATGAAGAAAATAGAGGCCTAATTCATAAAAAGGCTTTTGAGGATTAGTTTGTAATCTTTTCTCTGTTTAGTTTTGGAGCTCTCTCATTATTCTCTCTCTCTCTCTCACTCTTGGAAACTTAGATTTTTCTTGGAGAACTTTGGCATTATATCAGGAAAGAACAATAAGGAATGAGGTAGGAAGGAGAAAGCAAGGAAGAGCATGATCAAGTAGATATAGAAATATTCTTTGCAGGTATCAATTTGTGTGTCTATTTTCCTTGCTAGATTTGGAATGCAGAGTATTGCATGTGGTCCTTTCGATGTTATGGAATAGGTTTTTTTAGGTGTGACATTGTTTTTAGCCTAGCCTTTCCATTTCCGGATAGCCATGGTGTGATAGGGTTCTCATGCTTTGGTTGAGATAGATAGCTAAAGGGATTCAAAGTTGAGTGAGCTGGATCTCCAAAAGAAATAACATGTGGTCTAGTGATCCCTAAACTAGACAATGCATCGCAGTAACGTCAGTAGCATCATAATCCTTGAAATGGACTATGGGTTTCGGTAAAGCCATGTATTGTGTGCCTCGATTGGCCTACGAATCCTTGCCAGTGAATGATGGGATATATGGTAAATAAAAGAGGTGGATTTCTCTCCATTGGGACTAGTAATCCTGGCTTGCAATATGTGGTAAATCTTGTAGAGTGGGCATCTATTTAGGGTCTAGTGATTTAGTGTGGATTCTGGTAATGCGTGAGAGACTAGCAGATGAGGAAATTCCACACAATGTAGGTGGAGTAATCCAATGGAATCCATGCTTTTTTTGGCCTAGTGATATGGTGGAGAGAATTTTAAAACCTACTATTACATGTTCATTGTATTGTCCAAGTGATCCAAGATGGATTACAGTAAAGCATAGTTTCGATTGATGAAGGTGAGGTGTTTTAGCCTTGGGATGCCCTATTTGGTTCTTTTTGTTTGAGTCCCACACTCATGCTTGGAATATGGAATGGGGGTGAATGGATGAAGAGATATTTGGCTCAGCCATTCTATGGTTGGGTGGAACATGTTATTCACATCTCAAGTTTGTATTTTGCATCATCATATGAGGTTATTTCTCCTTTTATTTCTATGAGTATTAAATTGGTTTATATGCAGATCATATGGTTGTGATTTCCTTGGTATTTATGTTTCTATTATGCTATTTATATATATGTTTTTTGAAAATGCCTATGCATGGATCTCATCATGTTTTTACTTATAAATGAATGAACAATGTATCTATGACCTAATAGATGATAATGTAGAAAATTATATAAAGGAACAATTCTTATTAGCGATTCTTATATAAGTAAGAGACCCCTATGCTTAAATATGTTATTTACACCAGTAGATTACATTTTTGTGGTATGTTTGACAATTTTTTTGTGATTGATAGTAGGGGTCTAGTTAAGGACTTGTTCAAGTATTAGCATTTGTATAATCATTTCATTTGTATATTTATGTTCTGCATGTGTCATTCAGTTATGGGAAATGACCTGGGCTATGGGCCTGAAAAGGTGGCTCTTTTAAGATATTTGAGGAGCTCTTTCTGCAAATACATTGTCTCCTAGTGACCAAACCAAAACTTGCCACTACTAGTGTTTTTGTTGCTTTCGAAGATCAGGTTTACATGACAAGAATTATATGATAAAAAAATATGTTGTGGAAAAAGAAAATTAAGTTTTAACTTATCAATTAGGAAATGGATACCTTTGCTTTTAGACACCTTTCAATATTTAGCTCATGACAAGTATTTTAAATACAAACAGAGATTGTGATGAAGATAATAGTGTCAATCGTAATCCATCCTAGATTATTATGCCAATACAATATGTTTCTTTATATGGTGCAACAATTTTAAATATGGATTTTTGCTAGAAACACTTAATATTGTGTGTTAAAACCATCTACAAAAATCTCATTTTTGTTGAAAGCCATCATCATATATACTTTTTTCCTTCCTTTCATCCATTAGACTTGTAATTACTTGAACCCATATAAAATGCATAATAGTGAGGATTCTAAGAATATAACCCAGGAAGGTGTCCAACAACACATTATACAAGTTTTATATTATGTTGAACTCTAGAGACCTCGAAATGTCTTCACCCCATAGTTTGGAATTGATTTCCATCTGCATCAAGGCATCTATTAATTATTTCTTTCATTAATTCATCATCCTCCATTGTTGTGGGAAGCTTATTAATAAGTTATTACATCTCATTAGAAGTTTCTTAGTGATAGTTCTATCATTTTCTAGAGACATTTGCAATATCGAAAACATAAGATGTTCAGTTTCCTTAAGTAGACTTGGTGGTGTTGTATTTTAGTTCCTCAAAAAACATCTCATATCAGATGCAATAAATGTTACAAGAAGTTACCACTAATGAATATGGAAGGATTGCAAGTCTCTATTGTGGAAAATAGCCAAGTATTGATTATTTACCATGCATCTTAATCTCTAAGATGATAACCAAAGTGTATTTTATTGCTACCCTTTTTTGCTACAATGATTTCTACATAAGCTACAGATAAAACCTTATGAGAATTCACAAAATGGGAAGAAATATATGATTCCATTAACCATGATATTGGAAATAAAAATTGTTTAATATCAATTCAATGACATATAATGTCCTAAAGTACATATCATTAGAAGTTGCTTAGTGATAGTTTTATAATTTTCCATAGACATTTACAATATTGAAAACACAAGATGTCCAGTTTCCTTAAGTAGACTTGGTGGTGTTGTATGTTATTTCCTCAAAAACATCTCATATCGGATGCAAGAAATGTTACAAGAAGTTACGACTAATGAACATGGAAGGATTGCAAGTCTCTATTGTGGGAAATAGTCAAGTATTGATTACTTACCATGCATCTTAATCTCTAATATGATAACCAAAGTGTCTTTTACTGCTACCATTTTTTGCTACAATGATTTTTACGTAAGTTGTGGATACAACCTTATGAGAATTTACAAAATGGAAAGAGATATAATATTCCATTAACCATGATATTGGAAATAAAATCTAGTTAATATCAATTCAATGACATATAATGTCCTAAGGTACATCTCATTTGAAGCTGCTTATTCACAGTTTGTATCATTTTTCAGAGTTATTTACAATATTGAAAACACAGGATGTCCAGTTTCCTTACGTAGACTTGGTGGTGTTGTATGTTATGTCCTCAAAAACATCTCATATCGGATGCAATAAATGTTACAAGAAGTTACCGCTAATGAAAATGGAATGATTTCAAGTCTCTATTGTGGAAAATATCCGAGTATTGATTATTTACCATGCATATTAATCTCTACGATGATAACCCAAGTGTGTTTTACTACTCCCATTTTTTGCTACAATGAATTCTATGTAAGTTGCAGATACAACCTTGTGAGGATTCACAAAATGGGAAGAAATATAATATGCCATTAACCATGATATTGGAAGTAGAAACCGATTAATATAAATTCAATGACATATAATGTCCTAAAGTACTCAATGAAATTGAAACTTTCAATCTTTCAACATTCTCATAATGAAAGTGAATTACTTACACCATTAGCTCCCAACCTAAATAATTAAGCCAATTAATATTATAGTAATGAAATTTAAGGATTTTAAATTTATTTTTACATTAAAAAACTGTATCCCTCATAGGTATATTTATTGTTTCTTTAGGAGTGTAGTCCCTCATATAGTACATTAAACTATGCATGCTAATACATTTATCTCTTTAAATTTTCAATTATTTGTACTTTTCTAAGTATTATTTTATTTTATTTTTTATTTTTTTAATATAAACCATGTATATTAGAATTGGTTGTAGCAAAGAAATTTCTATTGTTTATTCCACTAATTTCCCATTGCAATGGAAGAAAGTTCAACAATTTCACAAAGTATACCACCACTTTACCAACAAAATATTCCATAGTGGCATAAATGAATACACAAAGAAAATAATATATAGAAGTAAAAAATGCCTTTGAACGAAGGCTATGGGTGGCATTGAAATGCACTCAATATTATATTGGAGGAACAAGTGGAACAACTAGTTCAAAGGCTTGGTTTTGCCCTTATTGTAAAAGAAAGAAATCAAGGATTGTGGCAAGAGTTTAATGGCATTTACTTGGAATAGGGAAAAATGAACAAATAAATTTATGTCAGTGTATACCTAACACAGAGAAAACATCTCCACATAATCAATTTAATGAATTTGAAAAGTTGATAAATATTGTTGAAGGCTCATTTTAAACCAAGAACAATTTTGATGGATTGATAGTTGGTGGTCCACATTCTTATTCTCAACATCAAGTTTTTGGTTCCCACCTAGAAAACTTATGGGATGTAAAATTCAGGGGAAATATTGATACATTCATTGGAAGGAAATGGTGAGGGATCTAGCTAACACTACCCCTAAAGGTTATAAGTCTCGTAGTTGTGATAAGACAAGGACAACAATGTTATCTGAAGAACGTAATTGACTTGAAGCTAGACTTCATGAAATTAAAGATAGTTGTAAGGGGTATATATGGTTGGACGTCTCTCAACCATTCCTCCTTATTGATATTTTAGTTTCTAGCCTAAGAGGAGTTATGTTCTTAAAGTTCCATGATACCACAGGAACTAAAAAGTACATGCCATATCTAATGGGTATGTTTAAAGAGGAAATATAGAAGGTTGGAAGATAAAAGGTGGTCCAAATTATTATTGATAGTGCCTCAAAGAATGTCCTTGTTGGGGGGTTGATTGAGCATGAATACATCACAATATTTTGGACTCCTTGTTCTATGCACTGCATGAATTTTTTGTTAAAATATTTTAATAACATTACATGGGCTGCGAAACCTATATTTGAAGCAAATATGCTACAAACTTTTATTCTTACTAATGCAACAACCATAAAAATGTACAGTAAATATGAAAATCTTCAAATTCTTTGATGTATTGAGACCATATTTTCATCTACATTCATTATGCTTCAGCACCTTATTAAAGTGAATCAATATTTGAGATAGATGGTGACATCAATCAATTGATAAAGGTGGACAGGTTCTCATACTAGGGATGGCCCAAACATTGAGGACATTATCATTGGATTTTCTTCAGAGGAATTTTGGAGGAGAGTAGAGGATATTGTCACCCTTATTACACTTATTGATTCCACCCTTCGAATATTTATTGTGATTCACCATGCTTAGCAGATGTGTTTGACAGTATGGATCAAATGAGAGAGAAGCTTCATGTCAGAATGGAAGATGAAAATTCTAGGATCTAGAAAGACACCAAAAATGAAGTGTGGGAACTTAGTATGACATGGTGGAAAATGCTTCACATCCCTCTTCATTTAATTACATTCCTACTTAATCCTAAATGGTTTCATAAGGAACCATATTTAGATGTAGAGGTGATGAAAAATTGGAAAATTTTTATAAGTAGGTGTTATTATCGTCAGGATCACACTAGTTTATGACTTGAGTTGGGATAGTACCTGAGATTGAAAGACCACTTTGCAAATTAAGACTGTGCATACAACATACAATAACTTGGACCCATATACTTTTGGATGTAATATGGTATAGAGATTCCCTTGTTTCATTGTTTGGATATCTATTTTCTTTCATACATATGCTCAATAAAAAATACCTTTAATGTATTGATTTATTATTTAGAAGTTAAGTCTAATGTTTTTTTCAGATTATTTTCCATTTAAGATTTGAAATATCTATTGCTAACATAATGTTAATTTATTTCATAGATGACTAACGTTTTTGCATGCAAATAAACTAGAGTGAATATGATTTTATCTATTCAACAAAGATGAATCCCCTAGGAACAAAAAAAACACAATATTTGGTGTTTGCACACTCAAATCTATGTTTTTTATCTCAACAACAGCTACAGTACAAAACTAGACCCACGAGAATTTTGGATTATGGGCGTTCAAAAGATGATGGAGATAATTAGCTTCCACTTGAGGTTCTACAAGACAATGTTGAAGACATGCTTGATAATACTAAGAATTCTCCTAACCAAAATAATTATTTTGGAACTCTCTCAAGCTCAAAATCCTTTCTAGAAAATGAGCTTGAAAATCTAGATTATTAGGTTTAATTTCATTTTGCATATGAATTGTTAGAAGTGTCTTTAGAGAGACATCTATATTCAAAATTGTACATTTAGTTATTTATATTTCAAATATCTTATTCTCATAAATGTTTTATATCTTTTTGGAATTAATGATTGACTAATTTTTTTGATCTACAAAATTATCACTTCTTTCTTAAAACTAAATCACTATTTATGAATATTTCTTTAAAATTTCACAAGTGAAAACATTGTATGTTTATGACTAATATGTTGTTTTATAATGTTCACCTTAATTCTTTTTCTCTCTCTTCATTTCTTATACTTGAAACATTAAAACTTTATTTCTCGTAACATAGCCCCTGAATGAATTTCAAGGGAACACAATATCTTTTGTATTTAAAAATGATGCCTGAAGATTTGAATGTGCCTTTTAGGATTTGAAAATGCACATGTGAATCTCTCTAGTGGTCAAGAGTTTTCAGATATGGTATTATTGAAATCCTAGCCAAAATGCTCCATTTTTCCCAAATTTCATGTTTCATAATTGGTGCATGAGATTTTTCTTGAAATTTTTGTTTGGCAACCATGAGTATTGGTTTAATGATCGCAACTAGCACCTAAGTTTAGTTGATGGAGTCCTCAATTGAGGCATTATAGACACAAAAAAAAGGATCATACAATCCTATGATCAAGCTTCTTTCAATGAGAAATTGATCTGATTGTATGTGGTATCTAAATGAAATATTGTAGAACAAAACACCCCATTTTGAAGGCAAATTTTCAAGCTTAATGTTTACATATTTTTCTTTTTAAATACTCAGCACAGTTTTAGTTTTTTGCTTGTTTAACAACCTATGACTTTTTATTCATCAATATAAAGGCATACGATATGTATAATTAATTATTTCTTCTAAGGAGAAGGAAACAAGGCTTATTGTTTGGGTGGTTTCCATCCTTGCTACTATCTCCAGGGCTATTAATGAGGAGATCACTAATTTTGTTAGGGTTGCTAGTTAGTTTATGGTTTTCTATTTATGTAGGTAAGGGTTGGAGTTGTTTTGGTGGTTTTTAAGTCTTACATTTTGAATTTAGGCTCTAAAACCACGTGAAAATACCCATGCAATGGTGCTTGAACCAAAATTAAAAATTTCCACATCATTTCACAACATATATATATATATATATATAAGATATATATATATATATCTATATATATATATATAATATTATATATATATATATATATATATATATATATGCTTGAAATGATGTGGAAATTTTAATTTTGGTTCAAGCATAATATATATATATATATGATAACTTGATGTATATATTGGTTACAAAAAATTAAAAATATTAAAAACATATATGGGATTTAATTTATGCCAATATATAGAAATTAAATGAAGAGTACCTAATATGATAGCTCGATTGTAGTGTACCATACTAAATATGCCACCCTGTGAGCTAAGAAAGATTATCTAACTTTTTATCCCAAAGAACCTCCACAAGTTCCCTAGCCCTATGAACCCATATCCAATGGCAGTCGTAGTATGTCTGGAAATGATCTAACACACCTAAAACTCAAAACCAAAACTATGTTTGAGTTGTCTATCTCCTCTTAATTCTCCTCATCACCCCCTCCTTCTTCCTCCTCCAAATCCTAAGAAACAAAATGAAAGAAATAGCCCCCCCATCATTTCTCCTCCTACCACGCTTATGCCTCCCTCCCCGTGCATGCCAACCACTCCCTTACCAATCAGTGTAACCCATTCCTTCAAATTAAATCCCATTAACTCCACCCATGCTCATTTATTTAGTTGAAAGGAAAATCTTTTAGGCCTAAGAAGAAATAATAGTAAAATAATGATAATAGCTAAAATATTAATATCATATAATATATTAATATTTAATCATGTTAATAAAATTTATGGTTTTCCAAGAATCCAATCAATTAAATACTAATCAATCATATTTAAATATGGTTTAGAAATTATAAGCCAAGGATATTTGTTAAGTAAGAACTAATCAAACTTAACTATTAAATAAGCTTAAGTCTAACCCTAAGTTTGATCATTAATCAGACTTAACATTAATCATAGTTTATTTGCTAATCAAGCTTAAATCTTAATTAATTGTCTTGTATAATAAACTATGGGATACTAGATTATTTGTGGGAGGTCTGGGTATGTAGCTAACATAAAAAAACCTCATATGTATACTAATACTTATGAAAAAACTCAGAGAAAAATCCCTCAACTGATAAGTTATTATCATAAAGGGATTACAACCTTGACAAAAGAGTGATTTCCTTTAGATACATGATTGATTAAAATTTACTACATGGCATCCAAATCTCTCACATTCTTATGCATGGAAAATAAATCACAAACAATAAATCAAATAAATAAAATCCCTTATTGGTCCCTTATTTTTCCACTTAACCCAAATTTTTTCATTTTTTACTTTTACTTTATTAAACATCTTTGGTTAGAAACAAGGGTGATGTTTCCCTTATTTCTTCTAAGAATTTTGATCAAAGGGTTGCATGCTTTACTATGATTTTAAAGATCATCCTTCTTTAAGTTGTTACTAGTTTTTTTTTTTTTCTTTTCCCCTAGTCTTATTGATCTCCACCAACTCTCCCAAGGGATAAAAATATGGATATAAAGATATGCATGTCTTGAGAAATCAATGCTAGTAGAGTTAGGGTTAGACTTCTCTCTCTTCATAATTACTTGTGAATTATGTTGGCTTCTTTTAATTATTCGCTACATTATCTTTCATCATGCAATTAACAAATTATGTGTGCATTAATATCACGAAAGCACAAGACACAAGATGCAGACACTCTATCAGGGAAAAACCCAGTCAAAATCTTTCCCTTCAATAGTTTTCCTTGAGATTATTCAACCTAGACACATACCTTTTCCACTCTAAGCCAACCTTTCCTTCTTGTATTCAACCTTTGACCTAGTAGAAGCAACACTTCGACCCTAGGAACCTCAACCTAACACCTTTTGGCATCAACAGAGAGAAAAAACAACTTCGAGTTTGACAAGGAGACTTCTATCTCCTAAGTTAGCCCACACGAGAGAGAGAGAGAGAGAGAGAGAGAGAGAGAGAGAGAGAGATAAAACCTTCAAATGGGGTCAAATTTGCTTCCATGAGGCCGACTTCATCTTCTTGAGGTTCACTTCATGTGGAGGTTATGTAATTCATATTTGACTCAAAAATAATCATTTTGCATCATTCAAAAGCCCGAGAAGGGTCTCATCAAATATACAACGACTCTTTATTAATGCTAGGAGTCCACAATAGGGACTTTGAATAATAAAATTATGACCCAAGCATGAAACCAGTGCTTTAATATGTCATTGTAACAACAATAGAAATTCGTTTGACAAATACATTTTATGAAGATCGAACCTAGTTACATTTTTCAACACACCGTCTTAACTAGGGAGGTATTCATAAATAAGTTCTCAAACGATATGAACTATTAAGAGTTTAGGCACCACAATGCCATGTACTACATTCCTCACCAAGGAAATATGTCTAACGTCTTTTAATTGTTTAGGCACCTCAATGCCATGGACTAGATTCCTAACTATGGAAATCTATCTGAGTGGGACTAAGATGGACTAAGGCTTTCAACCTCTCTCGGTAACATCTGGATTTATTTTTAACCCTCAACCTACGGATGTAGGTATGTATCTGAGGTTAGAGCTCCATGACGAATGCCACCCTCCCTAGTTTGGGAATTAGACATCAACACATAGTGCCGACCAGATGTCCTCCAAGGAAATGTGTCTCACACACAAGGCCTCAAAAAATATCTTCCAAACTATTATTATCATCAACAAGATTAGAAATATCAACTAAATCAAACATGCTTCTAAGATAATCAAACTTATTATTTGGAATATACTTTGTTAGTATATCAGTTACTTGATCATCTGTCGGGACATATTATAGCTTCATGATCCCATCCTGCACCAATTTCCTAACATAGTGGAACTTATTGTTGATATGCTTCATCCTATCATGAAACACACAATCTCCAAACGTATTGATAAAAATTTGATTATCACAATTAATCACAGTAGGATCGAGAGGCTTCTTGAAAAAATATGTCAAAAGCTTCCTTAACCATACAACCTCCTTTCTTACTTGACATGTAGCCATGTACTCTTCTTCAACACTACTCAAAGCAATGGAATCATTAGTTTTACTGATCCATGAGATGATTATAGATCCCAAACTAAAGCATTCATTCGTAGTGCTTCTTCCATCGATCTCATTGTCACCCCAATCAGAATCTATGAAGCTAATCAATTTGACTTCCTTGTTATTGTACTTTAGGAAATGATGTATCGTGCCATGAAGATATCTCAAAATATGCTTAGTAGTTGTCTAGTGATAAGGACAAGGCTCCAGCTAAAAAAGAGTGAGGATTTTCACAACAAAGCATATATTTGGCCTAATATTTACCAAATATATCGGAAAACCCACTAGCTAATGATAAGAGTTAGGATCAATGAGACTTGAGTCAAATCTCCTCATCTTATTGAGATTGGTGATCATATGAGTATTCATGGCCCTCGAATCCATCAACCCAAATTTTCGCAACAACTTAATGATATATTTTACTTGCCCCAAATATATCTCCCCATGGTTTTTCCATACTTCTAGACCTAGGTAATAGTGAATTAGTCCTAGATCCTTCATCTCAAATTTAGCTTCCAACATCTTCTTACATTTTTATGTTCTTCTTTCCACACCTGTAATGAATAGATCATCTACATACAATGGAATAATTACTGACTCATTATTCACAACCTTGATGTAGATATTTGGATCAAAAAAACCCTTTATGAACCCAATTCTTAGAAGGTATGCATCAATTCTAGCATACCATGCCCTAGGAGCTTGCCTCAAAGCATATAGGGACTTCTTGAGTCTACAGACATGAGTATCTTTGTCATTTACCTCAAATCCTAGTAGGCGTTTATCAATGTATACCTCCTCATCAATGGTCCCATTTAGAAATGTTGTTTTCATGTTCATTTGATGGATATTCCATCCCATTGTAGTAGCCAATGAAACCAAATATATAATTGTAGTAGACCTTGCAGTGGGTGTAAGGGTTTATTCATAATCTATGCCTTCATTTTGATAGAAACCCCTCGCAACAAATCTAGCCATGTATTTATCTATACTTCCATCAACCGTGTGATCGATCTTGTAGATCCATTTTGAGGTGACAACCTATTTTTCACTATGCCTAGGAAAGATTTGCCAAACCCCATTCTTCATGATGCATTGATATTCTTCCTTCTTAGATTTCTTCCATACTTCTTGCTGAGCAACTCCTTCAAATGTAGACAATTATTCTTGTCATATATGCACCATATCCAAAATATCTCTTCAGACTTTTTCTTTCACTAAAATCTCCTTTCATTGTTCGATGCCCTTCAACATCTTAAAGAGTAGATTTTAAGTAATTTTACCTCTTCCTTGCATTTGATATGACCATAGGTTGAATAGCCTTGCTTGATCCTTCTTCTTATTCTTGAATTGTAGAAGGGTTGTTAGGTTTTACTTCTTCTTCAAATATAGGTAGATCTCCATCATCAGAATTAATAAGAATATGCTTCGATCTTTTGTAGGCTTGATTTTCATCAAATATAATGCCCCTGCTTACTTTGATGTTTCTCCCTTCCTTGGTGTAGATTATATATGCCTTTGAGGAGTGACTATATCCAACAAAGATCCCTTTCATACTTTTACAATATAGCTTCCTTCCTTTTTCCTTACGATTGTGGATGTCGGTAGGACTCCCAAAGAATCAGAGATTGTCCACACTTGGATTCTTCCATGTGAATGCTTCCTTGGGTGTTATATTATCAAGAATTCTGTGAGGACTTATATTTCGAATATAACAACTACCATTGCTACTTCTCCCCATAGAAATTTTGGTAAGTATCGATCAAGGAGCATTGTTCCTAAACCTCCTTCTATTGGCCTATTCTTTCTTTTGGCCACTCCATTTTGTTCAGGATAGTAGGGAACAATAAGCTTCCTTTTAATTATTGCTTCTTTAAAAGATGTAATCAATTCTTTAGAAGTGTATTCTCCACAATTATTGGATCTAAAAGTATTTATTTTTCTCTCAATTAGGGTTCCCACTTCAAATCGAAACTCTTTTAAGTTCTCAAATACTTCATCCTTTGTCTTCAAAAGGTAGAGCTATGTCTTTCTAGAGTGCTCATCAATAAATATTACATAGTAAAGATGACCTCCAATTGATTCTTCAGACATGGTACCACACAAATTAGAATGTATGAGGTTTAATATTTATTTATACTGTGTTTCACTATTTGAAAATGGTTTTCTTGTATGTTTTCCCAAAGATCTTCCCTTGCAAATTCCTTCACGATACTCTTTGATATTATGGATGCCATGAACTAGATGTTTAAGAGTGGGAATGAACTTGTAGTGAAGATGACCATATATTTTATGTGATATCTCAAAAGGAGTGATTTCCATTTGAGGTAGGGCTTGAGGAGGTGGTGTAATGACCCTATACAAGCTTCCTTCATGAACTCCAATAACCCTAGCTTGATCAATACTTGAATATTTTACCCAAACCAAGAACTTTTCTTCATCAAAAGAAAATCTACCCTACTTGTATTCTAAGCAAGAAATTTAAATAAAATTCTTTTTCAAACATGGAACATATAGTATGTTGTTGATATGTAGTTTTTCTTGATTCTCCATCTTTAAAGATGTTGATCACAGGCCTCTGGCAGCATAGATTTTCTTGCCTCCCAATTCGACTCGATTTGGAAGATGGTTCCTTTGATAGAGTTTGTATTTGTTTTATCTTTCCCTTTCATATGCCTTGATGCTCCACTATCAGTGATCCATGCATTATCATCATTAAGTGATCATGTAAGTGCAACTAAGAACTCTTCACTTTTGACTATTTTTAATAAGTAGTAGACCATATTTTTTATCCATCTTCTTATAGAGTTGAATCCCATTCTTATAGAGGGAGTAGTCATTTCCTTCAAACCAGTGAAGTAATCTTCAAATTTCTTTGACCTTAGCTCTGATACCATGTTGAGAAATCAATATTACTAGAGTTAGTGTTATATTTCTCTTCCTTGATAATTACTTGTGAAATATGTTGGATTTTTTTCTTATTTGTTATATTATCTTTCATCAAGAAATTACCAAATTATGTGTACATGAATATCACAAAAACAGAAGACAAAAGATGTATGCACTCTTCCAGGGAAAAAACCATATCTAGGGGAAAACCAAGTCAAAATATCTTAATTCAATAGTTTTCCTTGAGACTCTCTAACTTAGACACGGACCTCCTCCACTACGAGGAAACCTTTTCTTCTTTGATCCAACCTTTGACCTAATAGCAGCAACACTTCAGCTTAGCAACATTGACTTGGTAGCTTCCAGCATCAACAGGCTGTAGCATCAAATTTGACTTTGATAAGGAAACTTCAATCTCCTAAGTTATCCCACATGTGAAAGAGAGAGAAAGAGAGACCAAGACTTATATTTTTTCCTTCCCTTCCTTCATGACCAAAATCACACTCCTTTATGCTCCTTCTTGACCTTCACAATTTTTTCATCTTCCAACTATAGATATCAAGCTATGTGTGAGTGAGTCAGATCCTCCAAATGAATTCAAATTGCCTTGTATACATAGCCTTCCAATGAGGTTGAATTTCCTTTCTTGAGGATGACTTGATCTTCTTGAGGTCGACTTGGTATGGAGGTTACATAATTCATCTATGACTCAAAAATAATTATTTTTACATCATTCGAAAGCCCAAGAAGGGTCTCATAAAATATAAAATGACTCTAAGAACTCTTTATTAATCCTACGAGTCCATAATGGTGACTTTGAATAATAAAATGATACCCCAAGGATGAAACCCATGTTTTAATAAGTCATTGTAACAATAATAGAGATTCTTTTGAAAAATACATTTTATGAAAAGATATTCTTTTGAAAAATACATTTTATGAAAACCAAACCTAGTTACATTTTTCAATAACATGAACGCGGTGTCTTCTTTCTTCAAAAAATGATTCACCATGTTTAGATAATTTTCATTGTTCCATAAGGGAATCCAATTATATTGACTCATAAATCTAAAAACCTCATACTCATAATAAACCATCACAATATAATAGTCATTTTTTAATTGACCATTGTTGGTACGATTCCATTACCATCTTTTTCTTCTAAAAAAATCATCATCTCTCTATCTTTTTCCTCCATAGACCCCTTTATATCCATCGAAATTGATTAGTTAATAGCATTATAGTTGTTAGTTTGCATTAAAGTTAATTTAAGAATTTTTATGTTAGAAGTTAGGAATTTTCAACAAAAACATTACAAGAAGTCATAACATCCTGTAAATGGTTTATCATCTTACACGTGGCATGATAGGCAAGCCAAAGAAATGGATAGGAATGAGATCTTGAATGTACATGCATGGAGAAAAATCGATTTTAAAGCAAATCAAAAGCTCTTGGTTATGCGGTCAGCATTGTTCAAACTCCGGGCTTTTGGTTACAAAGGCAGTAAAAGCCATGGTTTCCCAAACCGGTTTCGTTTTGTTTTTTTTGAAATCGGTTTACATTAGAATGACCAAAAATCACTCCATTGTAAAAGCAGAAACATCTGCTTAATGAATGTACATTCGATTTGGATAGTGAGGCAGATAAAGACTGGTATTATTTTGTTTTCAAAAGTCAGTTACGATTAATATCTCTGTGTATCGTTTGAGAACCGAACTCTTGTATGTGATTGCAATCTTCAACGCTTGAATATAGTTACGGTTTTACTCTAGCAGTGTCTATGTGTTAATACTCTCCTTGCTTGAGTTTATTTAGTGTACCATTGAAATGTCGACGGGCCCTGCGTGGACTCGTATACTATTAATTTCATTTCCTTAGCAGTTTATTTTGAATTTGAATAAAACACATACTGTTTAGTGTTATTTCCAAGTTTATGACTTTATCGATTTTGATTATAAATTCTCACAAATGGTATTTATGGTGATAGCTTGAAGATTTCATCATTAGATCATTGAACCATATCTTGTAAGAGAGTTGATCCATCGTTATATTTTAAAGCATCTCCATAGACTCTGTTTTTATGCATTTAAAATTCAGTGTGCTTTTGATTTTTCATGAATGCTTCAGTGTTAACTAGACAGAGCTTTTGTGAATAGCATCCTTGTAAGGGGATTAAAACCTTAGTCTAGCAATACGTTGTATCCTTAGGACACTTAGATAACTTAGGTGATCTAAGTGTTAAGGTGAGAGGAAACATATCTTAACTTTCTGTAAAGAAGTACTGTAACCTATCACAACAAACACTTAGCTAGGAATCCTTTATGTCTATAGACTTTAGACACATGCCTCGAAGTTTACTTACCCTGTTTGGTAATAAATCTAGTCTAATCTAGGACCCTAGATTGGCCACTACATTTTGACATCATTGCCGGGGAGGCGTAGTTAGAGGATTTCGAAAAAAAAAAAAATTTATCAACAAAAACACAACATAGATTTGAATGTCACTTTAGAAATCATGTTTTCTTATGCCTAGATCTAGAGATAATAGAGGTAGATTCACAAAAATCCCCATCCAAAAACTAACCTATCACTAGGAGTAGACCCTTCGGGACAAACTGAACACACAACACCAGCTAAGGAAACCACCATACAAAGATTAGAGGATAAACGCAAATTAGGCCAAAGGCTTACACTTATTGAGAGACAAATCCTATTGGCACATGAACCTCAGAAGAAATATCTCCGTGAATCTTCTATAAAGAGAGAAAGTAGAAAAATAAATCAACAATCTCTAGAACAACATTTTGGAATGAGTGATACTGAACAAGCAATCAAATCACCAGCGAAATCTATAAAAATGGCTGAGGAAGGATGAGGATCAGCAAGAAGACCCACTCCTGAACAACAACACGATCAAGGAGAGGAGGAAGAATCAACCTTTAAATTTCCTATCCACGAACCAGAAGACAATCATGATGAGGAAGTAAAAATGAAAAACATACCTCTTTCTGTGTTACCAAACTTTTATGGTATGGCTTCAGAAGACCCAGATTCATTCTTGTTTGAGTTTTAAATTGTATCTTGGACATAGGGTTACACAAATGATTCCGATAGGCTTAGACTCTTCCTAGCAACATTAAAGGCATCAACACTAAGATGGTTCATGGGACTTCGTGAGCATGCAATAACTGATTGGGATGGCATGAGAAGAATATTTCTAAGGAAATACCAACTTGATTGTAGATCAAAGGATTATAAAGATGATATCTTTAGGATGAATCAACAAGTGGATGAAAGTTTAGAAGAGTACTTGGAATGATTTGCTTACAATTTACAAAAATCAAAACATTGATCCATGACTCTTGATCTCATTAGAACAATATTTTTGAAGGGAATTCGAGAGGAATACTTAGATGATATTAATTTGATGGGAAAAGGTGATATGTCCACCTTACCTTTCGAAGAAATTGTTGATCTATGTGAAAAGTATTCTAGGAGCAAAGCCAAAATTGGAAAGAGAATCATATCATCCAAAGCCACAAAATCTGCGTCAGCCAGTGTCACACGAGCTGAAATAAGAAATTTGTTAGAGGAATTCAAAACAGATCTGTTGAGTACATTAGGGACCCAAATTGACACTCTTAAAGCTAAGAAAAGAAAAGAGGAGGAAGATTAAATGATGGCTATCTTTTGTCCAAAATGCCAGAAGAAGCATGCCTTAAAAGATTGCCCATTAGAAAACATTCAAGTTTGTGCCTTTTGTACTGAAAATCATGATATATTTCATTGCTCTAAAGTCAAGGTTTTGTAGAATTGTAATGTGGTAGCCAATATAGATATGGAGAATGTGTATTTTATGGGCGCAAAGAGACCATGGCAGCCAAGACCCCCACTTCAAGGTATGTTCCCAAACCAGAATTTACAATTTCCTACGTATGATCAGATGTATGCTCAGAATTCATGGAATGTACCCATGCCACGGCAGCACCAAAGTTACCCACAACAACAATGGAGACTATCTCAGCAATACTCTCAAAAATTTCAACCATACCAACCATATTCGCAGCCATATCAACAATACCATCAGCCATATTCACCATATCCTCAATCATATCAGCAATATCCTCAGCAGCAAGTTGTTTACCCACATCAACCCCAACCCACTCAACAAGCATTCCCTGCTCGTCCACCAATAAATCCACCACAATTACAACTTCCATCTAACCCACAACCTCCTAGACCTACTCAAATCCCTGCTCAACCTATACCAAATCCAAATAACAGAGCAGAGAGACCAGCTTACAATGTAGATGAGGGACCCTCATATCCCACATTACCGTTACAAAATATCAATTTGAGGTCCAGTAAGGTACTTCACAAAGAATCTCCAGCAGTTGAAAAACAAGGAGAAAATGAGGAAAATGAAAATGAAACTCTCATTCAAAGGAAACCAAATGATGATATCAAACACAAACAAATGCAACCATTGCATCCACCACCTTTTCCAGACCGATTGGTCCAAACAAAACTTCCCATGTCTATACCAAAGTTTGATGTTTTAGATGACATAAAGAATGTCTATATAAAAATTCCCCTACTACAAGCCATAAAAGACATTCCCATATATACTAAAGCCATCAAAGAACTGTGCCTTAAGAAGCCTACTAGGAAAAGAGTTGATCCCCAAACCATTCATGTTATTGGACATTTAGCTGGCCTTACGACAAACACCATTTCAATGGAAAAGTATGTTGATCCTAGTATTCCCAGAGTCACTACAATCATGAACAACATACATATTCCAAACACCTTAATTGATCTTGGGGCCACAATAAATGCGATGACTCTTGAAACCATGAAAAAGCTCCAACTCACAAACTTGTAGCACACAACAATTGTTCTAGAACTCGTTGATAGGTCTAAAGTGATTCCTGAAGGGATTTTGGAGGACATAATTGTTTCATTGGACTCTTGGGAGTTTCCAGTGGAATTTTTAGTTCTTCAGCCAGAATCCAATTTAGGAGGACACACTATCATCCTTGGTAGAACATGGTTAGCAACTGCTGATGCATTCATAGGATGTAGATTGGGTAATATGATCATTTCACGAGGAACTGAAAGAAAACAACTCAGTCTTTACCCATCAGCACAATCACCAGTAGTAGCACACAATTTATGGCTTGATGATAAATACAATGATAAGGTAGAAGTTCAATCTGTTTTCAACATCAACCAAATCTATGATTTTCAAGAACGTAATAATGATGATTTGGTAGAATTGTTCCTTTCTCAACCTGATGTTTCCGAAGAATTGAGGAATGACCAATACCATGCTGCAAATGAACTTCTGGCACAAAATTTTTAGGAAACATGCACCATTCATTCTTTGCAAACAACATTTCACAACATTTTTCCTATCCAATCCATCACAAACACATAGAGTAAGACCATAGAGATTAGTCCAGGAAAAAATTTGAATATTGGCACTCATCTAGACTCATCTCAGGAAGAGAAATTGATTCAATTATTGAGAAAATACCAGAAAGGATCTGCTTGGGACTACACTGATATGCACAGAATCCACCCTGAAACATGCACTCACCATATTTACACATATAACAATATCAAACTAGTGAGGCAACCACAGAGACGAATGAACCCCATGCTTCAGGATATTGTTAGAGAGGAATTACAAAAACTGTTAAAAGTCAATTTTATCTATCCTATCTCTGACAGTCAGTGGGTATCCCCATTGGTAGTAATGCCCAAGAAAAATAGTAAGTGGAGGATTTGTGTTGACTACAGACAATTGAACAATGTAACCCTCAAAGATTATTTCCCACTACCATTTATTAACCAAGTGCTAGACACATTAGCTGGGAAATCATCATTCTCTTTTCTTGATGGTTTCAGTGGCTACAACCAGATTAGGATAGCCTTAGAGGACTAGGACAAAACCACTTTTACTTGTCCTTGGGGCACCTATGCTTATAATGTTTTGCCATTTTGACTTTGCAATGCTCCAGCTACATTTGAGAGAGCTGTATTAGCTATTTTTGTTGATTTAGTTCATGATTATGTTGAAGTTTATATGGATGATTTTTCAGTGTATGGTGATTCATTTGAGCATGCATTAACGAATCTTGAAAAAGATTTGAAGACATGTATTGAAGCTAATCTATCCCTGAACAATGAAAGTGTTTTATGATGTTAAATGAAGGGATAGTATTAGGACACTATATTTCTTCTCACGACATTAAAGTTGATCCATAAAAAATCTAGATCATTATCGATTTGCCAATTCCGAAGACTCAAAAAGAGGTAAGAAGTTTTCTTGGGTATGCAAGCTATTACAGAAGATTTATTGAGCATTTTAGTAGAATAGCTTTACCTTTGTTTAAGCTTCTAGCCAAAGATGCACCTTTCAACTGGAATGATATTTGTCAGCAAGCATTTGAAACACTCAAAGGAAAGTTATCAACCACACCAGTCTTAAAAGGACCTAACTAGAACCTACCATTTCACATCTTTACATATGCATCAGATACTATAGTAGGTGCCTCATTAGGCCAATCTAACCCATCCCAGAGGAGGAAAGGCAAACCAATCTAACCCAACAACCAGTTCGAGAATCACCCTGAAGGCTGACTATTGAACTAATTCACCAAATCTGGATTGTCATAGGTCATAAACTAAGGCTTAGCGATGACATCACAAGGGAGCAATGCGTTTAGACCAATCATCATAATAAACATCTAGAAGACTTGCACTGAGCCATAAAATTTGACCGTTGTAGGAAACACGTGTACACCTGCGACAGTGTCACAATGATACAGTTCATGACAGGGAACTGTTGTGGAGGTAAATCTCCTCTGCGGATAGAGGCGATCCCTACTAGCCTAGATTAGGTCTAGAAACAATCAAACACTAAACTAATTAATAATTAATTTATTAAAATAATAACAATAATTAATTAAAATATTAAAACAAAAATAAATTAAACTGAAATAAATAAATAAAATAAGAATAAAATTAAACTAATATATGTAGGTTAAGTCAGCTTTCACTATTTAGGATTAATTAGGTTTATATATACATTGGTCAAAGGATTCTTATCTAAAAGAACAATCATTCATAATCTACCATTTTTTGGTCCTGATGTTGGACCCCCTTTGGGGTTCGAAACGTCGACATGATGAATATAATATTGTGGATAATCCGGGTCATACTACACCAAATAACAACCATAGAAGCTTAAAGTCTAACATAATTTCTTCTTTCTTTGGGGTTTGTTCTTGGTCTATATCCTCTTATTGATCCTTTTCTTCCTCCTCTTCACAATCTATGTAAAATAATTTCTTCTGAGCATACTTATGACCTTTAGTGTATTTGCTATCACAACTATAGCAAAGCCCTTTTTCTCTTTTTTCTTCCAATTGTTGTGGTGTAATTATTGTAGGTTGTGGAAGGCTTGGAGCAAAAAAACTTCCATATTTATAGTTCTGAGTGGTAGGATTCTTTGTTTCCATAATTCCGCTTTCAATTTTTCTTGCCGACCTAAATGTCTTCTCCAATGAATCAGGTTCCCAAAGACGAACCACATGGTAAATATTACCCTTTAATGTCCCTATGAAGACATCAATCCTTTGCTTCTCTAGAATATCATTTACCCTTATATTCAATTTTTGGAAGTCCTCAATGTGCTTTGCCATTGAACCCTTTTGTTTGAGATTTATGAATTGGCTAAAGAAGGTGTTTTCATGGTTACAACAAATAAGTGCTCATCAAGGAACTAGTCTTCTACTGCTACTGAGTCGTCTGTCTTTGGCATACGTGAGAGGAAGTCTACCACCGGATTTTCCTTTCCTGGTTGATCCTTAATTGTTATGTCAAATTCCTGCAAAAGGATCAACCATCTTGTCACTCTTCCATTCGTAATAGGTTTATTAGCTAGATATTTAATAGTAGAGTGATCAAGATACAAAACCACAAGGTATCCCATTATATAATGTCTGAATTTATTAATAGCATAGATTACAGCCAGAAATTCTTTTTTGGTCACAACATAATTTAACTCAGCGGGAGATAAATTTTTGCTGATATAGTATATCACATATGGTTTCTTATCTTCCTCCTGGCTAAGAACTGCTCCAATGGCCGTATCTGATGCATCAGATGAGACCTGAAATGACAAATCCTAGTTTGGGCCTCGTAATACAGGAGCTATTGATACTAGCCATTTTAAATCTTCAAAAGCAATGTCACATTTGTCAGTCCAAATGAAATTGATATTTCCTATTAATGCATATAATGGTGCAAAAATTTGGGAAAATTCTTTATAAATCTTCTATAATATCTAGAAAATCCCAAAAAACTACATACCTCAGTTTGTGTGGATGGGGTAGGTATTAAGAGAATTATCTGAATTTTTGTTGGATCTACCTGAATTCTAGTTGCTGAGATGTAGTGACCCAGGATGAGGCCCTCGGTGATCATCATGTTGCATTTTTCATGGCTTAAATAGAGCTTGGTAGCAATGCATCTTTGCAAAACTTTCTCTAGCATTTGTAATGCCAGTTCAAAGTCATCTTCATAGGGTGTAAAGTCATCCATGTACACCTCGAGCCCTTCATTTATCAATTTTAAAAAAATATTGAGTATAGCCCTCTGGAATGTGGAAGGTGCATTGCACAGTCCAAAAGGTAAGACCCTGTAAGAAAATTTTCCCCAAGGGTAGGTGAAGGTAGTCTTATCCTGGTCTTTAGGGGCAATTTGGATTTGATTGTATCCGCTGAAGCCGTCTAGGAAAGAGAAGAATTTTTTACCTACCAATGTGTCAAAGACCTAGTTGATGAATGGGAGGGGAAAATGGTCTTTTTGGGTTGCTTTATTAAGCTCTCTATAATCGACACATATATGCCACTTTCCATTCTTTTTAGGCATGAAAAATAATGGGGAAACCCATTTTCTATTAGATATGGGATAGATGAAATTTACATCTAACAGTTTTTGTAGTTCATCTTTAACAACATCTTTAAGGTGAGGGTTTAACCTCCTTTGACGTTGTCAAATAGGCCTCGCATCTTTCTCTGTATATATGTGGTGCATGCATAATTGGGGATCAATCCCTTTCATGTCTGGGTAATCCCAAGCAAAAGCCTCCTTATATTTTCTAAGGAGTTGAACAAGCCTCTGCTCTTGGTCATCAGTCAAGTTTTTGTTAATGTTTAGGACTTTCCATGGCTCAATTTCAATGGTTTTGCTATTATAAATAGTAGTTGTTGGTATTGTCTGGTCATTAATATCTTTTAAGAGATCTTCTTCCATTCCGTTATCTAGGGCTGATTCGATCATGTGAAATTTTAGATTGGATATGTCATATAGTTGGTTAATGTAGGTGTTAATGATGTCATCTTCTATTTGATCCTTAAATTTGAGAGCATCTTCTATAGTTAGCGATGCTCGAATGTTTTTAGTTAAATATGCTACAGGTTGTTTTCTAGTTTTTATTATTGTTAGGCTTGGCTGAGCTAGAGGATATAAAGCCAGATTTTTCACATTACTTCCTCTTACTATTATAATGTTGCTTGTTTGACATCTTATGTAAGCATCTACGGTTGCTAGCCAAGGTCTACCTAGAATTAGGGGATGTCCATCTAGCTAGTTTATAGGATTGCTAATCAGGAAATCTACTGGGTATTCCCAATAATCTACAGACACCATTACATCCTATAATGTCCCTTCTGATTTGACAACCGATTGGTCAGCAAGTTCCAGTAGGGTTGTAGTTGGATCCAAGGCTGTAATGCTAAGTTTTTGACAGGTTATTGTTGTGAGTATATTAATGGCTGCTCCTAAATCAACTAATGCATTGGGGAAGGAACATCCATTTATTTGTACGGAGACTATAGGGTTTCTTTGGTCCTCATATTTCACCGGTGTTTCTCTGCCTGATAATAAATCAGACAAAGTTCTGACTATGTGGACAGTTGGGGTTGTTTTTATTTTCCTCTTAGGCTTTTTAGTACACAGTTCCTTAATAGTTTTTGCATAAATGGGAATGTCCTGAATAGCTTGGAGGAGGGGTATTTCTACACAAAGATTTTTTAATTCTCCCAGAAGATCAAAATCAGGATATTCTATTTCATAGGGTATAATCAACCTCTTTGGGAATGGTGGAGAAGAGGTAATAGTTTGATCGTGACTTTTATGTTTCTCCATTTGAGGTGTTTGTTCTACAGGTAAAGAATCTTCTATTTATATGTTTTTGTCCCCCTATGACTCAATTACCTGCCCAGACCTTAATTTGAGTTCATCACACTCTCTCAACTCTGCTTTTGGCTCCGGTCCTTCAATAATTTGTACAGATTGGATGGGTCTATTATTGAGATTTGGGTTGAGCTAGGCTGGGAGTTGTGGTCGTAGATTGGTTTGAGGGTTATGTTGCAATGTGTAAGGTGTTGGTAGCATAGGTTGAGAAGGGGGATTGTTCCTGCTCACTGATTTGTAGGTCTTTGCCAACTTGACTGCCAGTTTTGGTTTTGTGAAGTGGAGGGTGGCCATTGGGGTGGATATATATTGTTTTGCCAAAATGGTGGGAAGTAAGGGGAATTTGGCCAACTATTATTTTGGTTTGATTGGTTGGATCAAGGTGTCATAGAAAATTGTTGCTGTGACCAATTAGGAAAAGGTGGCTGGTTCTACCACATAGCTCCTGTGTATTGTTGAGCATTATATTGCGAGGGCTGAAAGGAAGAATATGAGTCAGTAGGCGTACCTGTTTTTCATGTTTGCCATTGGCGATGCTGATTTAGTAGGTAGATTGGTTTTGTTTCTTCCTTTGCCTCCTTAAAAATTGCTTTTAACCCTGGGACCGATGAGTAGCTTTCTGTGGCATGATCTTTAGTACATATGGCACAGGTCTGTACCATATCCAATGGGCACTCTTTGTGACTATGCTTCTTCCCGCATCTTAGGAAAAATATCACCAAGTTCTGTTCTGCTTTAACCTGCTTCTGCTTGGCTTGCATGATGTCTAATTGCATCCTCAAAGTTCCCAAGATATTTGTTTTGAAATCCTCCAGCAGGTTGTTGATTTCTGCACGAGTGATGCTTTCGCCAGAGATTTTGCTATCCCTGGTGGTCACATCGCGTTCTGCTGGTTTCAATATCGTACTGCCTCTTGAGCACCTGATACACAATTTAATAATGTCAGCATAGTCTTCTTGATATATATCACCTTTACCCATAATATTTAATGTCTCTATCCATTGTTCTTTCATCCCTTTAATTAGTGTAGTTTTTAGCACATTATCAGGCAAAGGCAGATTTGCATAGGGAGACCTTTGGAGGTTATATTGGAAGCGCTCCACATACTCTTCCAATGTTTCACTGGGTCTTGCTACCGTTTGGAATATTTCGTCTTTCAGTTCCCTGGATCTGTAATAGTTTTGATATTTTTTAAGGAAAGCAGTTTTCATTTGATCCCAATCATTTATGGTTCCCCCACCTAGTCCCATAAACCAACGCAGGGCTGATCCTTTTAACATAGAGGGAAAAAACTTTAGTTTCTCGGTGTTGGTGGTGTAATCATAACCCCGACATAATACATCAAATTCAAATAGAAATGCATTTGGATCCTCTGGTGTGAGTCCATGAAAGGTGGGAATATTTTGTAGAGGGATAACTTTCATGGGTGCATTGACAACTATGTCAATGATGCGATACTATAATGTAGAGGTTTGGGGTGCTTGCGGATTATTGGCCATTTGATCAAATATATGCCAGTACCCTTCCGGGATTTCTGGAGCTGGAGAGTTATCCCTAGGGTGCCTAGAAGGGTTAGAAATGATCTTAACAACACTCCCTCGACTTGGGATACTGGGTGTTCCTTGCTCAATTACTACCTGAGGAGATCTTGGCTTCTCTATTTCTCTTGTTTCTCCTCCTCCTTCAAAAATATTACAAGAATTCCTTTCTTGTGAGGAAATTGGGTGCAGATTTTCAATTTCTTGAAAAATTTGCTCAATTCCTATCGTTTGTTGTGAACCTCAGTGTAGGCTACATATGGTGAGCCTGTGGCCTAAAGGGAGACATTAGGTTATCTGGAAGCAATGTTTCGGGGACCTACTGATGGTTGTGATTCAGCTTCTTTAAGATGTCATCTATGAAAGTTGATCGTCCAAGGGTCACGGGTCCCTTAGATTTTTCAGGTTTGGGTAGTAGAATTGGATTGTTTTCGAGTTTTTTCTTCTTAGTCATTCATGCAAACAATTCAAATGTTTATCTCTACCCTAAGTTCTTAACAATTCTGTTGGAAAGCAGGCGGAGGAGCACACATTTTACGTGCTCTATACGCAAGTTCTTACCATCTGTTTTTAATACCCAGTTACCTCTCAAAAAACAAGCATTGAACACCTACTTCAGTTTTTTGTAATTGTGCTAAAAATTGGGTGGAGGAGCAAACACTTTACTTGCTTGTTACGTAGGTTCTTACCTTCCATTTTCAATACCTAATTCTTCCTCAGCAACAATTATCAGATGTCCATTACTCTTTGTAAATTGCTACACTCTCCCTGGCAACGACGCCAAAATGTTGGTTGATAAAAGGTGCCTTTTAAAACTCCTATTTATCCCACATTAATTATCAACCCGGCCAAATCCTCTTATTTCAAGAGTGTACACAGTATGTGGATGCTATTAATTCAGAGAGTAATGTTTCCTAAATTGTAGTATAGATCTTTTAATACAAGAGTAAATAGATGGATCTAATAAATTCCAATTGCAATTAAAGAAAACTCAATCCTCTAATGAAATCAAATATTGCAAAAATTCAAGTAACAATAGCATAAGTTGAGAGTACAGTAGTGATAACTCATCTCTTCTTAACTGATTTAATCTAAGCCAAACTCAATCTTCATTAAATAATCCAAATAGCAATGATATCAATCTTAGAGTCCAATAGTGATAATTAAACCCTTTACAGTTGATTAAATCAATTCGAAAGTAATTCAATTTGCAATGAAGATAAACGGAATCAAATGACAGTGCTACAAATCATATAAAGCAAAGATATTATGTTAATACAAGAAAAAAATAAACAACAAAGGATATAAAATCAAATAAAGCAAGAAAACTTATCAAACCATCACACTTGCGAGAATCAGAAATGTATGACACAAAGGAAGTAGTTAAATCCACCAGAGGCTGGGTCCTTAGCTGCCAGTGAACACTGCTAAGTTACTTCAAATAATGCGAGGGAACAACAACTTCAATTATGTATTAATCATCGAATGTAAGTAACATTAAAATATAACAGTGTTCTCTCAACAATGAGAGTCTGTAATTAAGATTACAATTCCAATAATAACAGAGATTCCCCCCTTTATTCTTACAAACGTCTCCTTTTATAATCAGAAAGAGTGAAATATAAATTGGTAAATGCGATCCCTCAGGATCTCTCGATCCGGAGGGATTCACAACAAATTTCTGACTTCAAACATCCTTTCCTTTCTTCAAGTCGATCCTTTTGATTTTCCTTTAGCCTTGTCTGCAATCGCCTTGTTCCTTCCGTTGCTTATTGGTTTTTGCTGTTCCTTCATTAGGGAACAATAATTGTCCCTTTTGTTGTTTTCCTGCATAAAGAATGGTAAAAGTTAGCTAAATCATAATTGCAAATAATTCCTTCATTTCTTACCATAATTCCTCAATAGGTTAACGCATTAAGATTTAGAAAGATAAGAATAAAGAAAAAGGATGATGAGATTAATAGTAAACACATACCCATTTCGTGACTCAACAACAGGGGTGGGTGGGGAGGGAGTTGCATGATGGTCCCTCCCCACCCACCCTCGCGGCCCAGCCGACCCGGGAATGGCAGGGGCTGATTCCCCTGCAGCTCAACCAGCCCGAAGGTGGCAGGGGCCGATTCCGGGAATTGGCCCCTACCACCCCCGGGTCGGCTGGGCTGCGGGTGTGGGCGGGGAGGGATCTACACGCAGCTCCCTCCCCGCGGCCCAATAGGCCCTGAAGTGGCAGGGGCCGATTCATGAAATCGACCCCTGCCACCCTAGGGAAAAACTAGTTCTATAGATGTGGGATTTATTATTAATATCTTCAATGATAAAATCTATAATGGAGAAATACAATCTGCTTGCCTCTCACTGGAAAAGCTTCGGAAAAATATTTTCTTCACTTTTGTAAGTCAAATCCAACCTTTGCAAGCTCGTTAACCCATTGGAAGTAGCTCGACCCACCTCTGGCAATTTGCATTACCTTAAATTGGAAACTTACACTACCTCATCCAATTTGCACTAACTTTTGGAAATGAACACAACCTCTAGGAAATTATTCAGGAAAGTTAAATTTCCTTTAGCAACTTGCTAAAGCCAATCACACTACCTCCAAAAAATATCTTTGGAAATTGGTAAGTCGATCTGTGACTCCGATAACTTGTGTTGGAAAACTAGATACTTTCTCTTGGAATTTCAGCCTCCCTATACAGAAATAAATTGACCCCCTTTTGTCTTTTAAAAATTGGAAGCAATTGTGAAGAATTCTCTTTGGAAAAATCTTCCGTTCCTCAATCGTAGCTACTGAAACCCTAACGAGTGCCTCCCATGCTATCACTATGCCCTTGCTGTCATTGCAAATCATCTCTTGAAGTTCGAATGATCTCCAAAGGCCCCATCGATCTCCTCTTATAATCTCTCATTGACGAATTAATGACCATGAGCTAATTCCATTCAATGGCTAAGATCATCTTAACTTCTTCAAATCACTTTTCTTGAAGTGTCTAGAGAAAAATCGATTTGTGTCATTTAATCCTAACTAATTAATCCATTTCCCTAAGTTAGACTTAGGAAAATAGTTCAAATTGGCTAATTAATCTAATTATGACATTGTCACATAGAAATTTTTTCTAGGCATTGAATATAATTAATCCATTTATGTTCTTAGCCTCATAAACACCATTTGAGACTAGAACACCAGTTATTCAGATGAGGGCTTCATTATTAATATATTCAACAATAAAATCTACAATGGAGAAATACAATCTGCTTGCCTCTCACTGGAAAAGCTCCAGAAAAACAATTTCCCCACTTTTTCAAGTCAAATTCAACCCTTGGAAGCTAATTAACTAGCTGGAAGTAGCTCAACCCACCTCTAGAAATTTTCATTTCCTTAAACTGGAAACTTACACTACCTCATCTAATTTGCACTACCTTTTGGAAATGAACACAACCTTCGGGAAATTATTCAGGCAAGTTAAATTTCCTTTAGCAACTCGCTAAAGCCACTTGCACTACCTCCAACAAATATATTTGGCAACTGGTAAATCGATCTATGACTCCGACGACTTGTGTTGGAAACCTAGTTACTTGCTCTGGGATTTTTAACCTCCCTCTACATAAAATAAATTGACCCACTTTCGTCTTTTAAATATTGGAAGCAATTGTGAAGAATCCTCTATGGAAAAATCTTCCCTTCCTCAATTGCAACTACTGAACCTATAACGTGTATCTCCCATGCTATCACTATGCCCTTTCTATCACTGCAAATCATCTCTTGAATTGTTCGAATGATCTCCAAAGGCCCTATCGATCTCCTCTTATAATCTCTCGTTGAAGAATTAATGACCATGAGCTAATTCCATTCAATTGCTAAGGCCATCTTGACTTTTTCAAATCATTTTTCTTGAAGTCTCTAGAGAAAAATCAATTTGTCTCATTTAATCGATTAATTAACCCATTTCACTAAGTTAGACTTAGGAAAATAATTAAAACTGGCTAATTAATCTAATTATGACATTGTCACATAGAACATTTTTCTGGGCATTGGAGATAATTAATCCATTTGTGTTGCTAGCCTCATAGGCACCATTTGAGACTAAAACACCTATTTGAGCTAAAAAAATTGAAACTTTTTGTAAGCTTCAATCTCATGAACAAACAACCATCAACTAAGGAAGGTAACTAAGATATCATTCATGTTGTCTTATTTTATGATAAACACAACCATTTTGGACCCATTCCATGAAATAAGCACAATAGTTGAGACTATGTCACCTCATGGTTGTCATATCAAATAAAAATGACAAACAACACCCACATGCTATTTATAAACAATAATACAAACTATACCACAAACAAATTGTACAAACTCAATATAAATACACATATGCAACACAGAAACATTCAAAAAAATAATATACTCTCTCTATGTTAATCCTCTAATTTACAAAGAATTAACAAAGTTGAAAAATACCATTATCATAAACCCATTTCATGAGATAGTGAAGCCCATATTGGGTTTGAGAACATTTTAACAAGCAAGAGAATATACATCATTTCCACATACCAAAATTGAGTTAAGTGATCTATTCAATAATGTAATAACATACATAAATAAATAAGGTTGGGAAGTTGCCTACAAATTTCTTGCTCATAGCCACCAACATGTAGAACACTATAGCTATCATTGAAAATCCTCACAAGATATTATATAACTTTCAATACCATCTAGATTTTGCACATCAAGCATTTGGTGCAAAAGTATTCATGCCAAGAGGTTGAAAAAGCACTTAATAAAGTTTGATGAACTACTGGCAAACTAAATATTTGTTAAAACCATTGATCCCAAGGATAGTCTTTAGTTGATGGTCAAGTCTCTCAAAGGGAACATCATACTTTTTAGTACATTTACAATAGCAACAAGAGCTTTTAATGGTAGTTGTTTGGATCATCAATGTCTCATTTTTAGGGTAAACAATTGGTAACACAATCCTTATTATTTTACTATATAACTTGTGCAAAGATTAAACTATCTAAACCTTGGTGTTGAGATTATGTTGGGGGATGGTAGGTCCATCAATCTCTTCAACTTCCTAGTTCTTCATGGATGTAGTAAAAATAAAAAACCTACGACTTCAATTGTTTCAAGTCCTTTGCCAATTGCATATATTGTAGATAAACTAGAATATGATCATTGGTGGAGATGACAGTGTCAAAGACCACTCATCTTCATCAAAAGGATGAATCAATTACTATTATCTCTATATTTATGATTAATGACCTCCTTCATCAAAGTCGTACTTGTAGTTTCACTCAAGTTGGACAAAGAATAGTGAGATATTTCTTTGTTCCATGAGATTTTTTATGGTTCAATTTTTTCATCATGTTAATTATAAGAAAGTTTCAGAGGTCCCTAGTTTTAGTGAATTGCAAGGCTATTTATAAATCCTTGATTTCAAAATTTAAAAACAATAATAAACTACACCCTTTTTCACAACTATAACTTTTTTATATAATCATAAATATCACACCATATTTTAAAAAATAAATATAAATTAATAATTTTAGTAATAACAATATCTTACCTCGGATCGTTTATAATCCACCCACCATTTTTCAATTTGATGTATTTTGAGCTATTTATAATCTACCAGCCATTTTTTATAAATCACTATTAATTTGAGGTATTGTATTCTCGCATATTTAAATACATTTTGCAATCCTAAATCCCTCACATGGTCGGTTAATGCATACCCTTAAGGTCATGTGAAGAGATTTTACTTTATGTTTTATCATTTTTATGTCTTATTTTTAATTAAATATATTGTTATTAAATCTAAATATTTTTATGCATAACTTCAAGGTCATGTGAAGGGATTTTATTTTGACTTTGATTTTGTTTTTTTTTTCTTGTTTTTTATCGTTTTTATGTCCCATTTTTAGTCCTCTCACCGTTCTTTAATTGGTTGGTCATGATAGTTTAATGTCCATTTTTAATTGAATATATGGTTATTAAATCTAAAATTTATAAAATTTATACTAACTAATTTTTATGGGATTTAAT